>JAWWMK010015760.1:0-20868 GCA_035047105.1 Galeopsomyia nigrocyanea
GGCGTTCATATGGTAGCCCTGTAGGCGGCATTGTAGGCTGCCTACACGGCTACCCATAGGTCTTTTTCCGTGAGGGTCGTCTCTTTCACGATTAATCAAGTTGTTAATGTCGTTCTCTAAAATCTTTCGTAAACCAAATGAAAATGTTAGATACGATGACTCATTCCAATAAAGTCTTAATTCGATACCTCAAACTGAATGGACAGATGTGTTGTCAAAGAAGCAAATAACGTGTCGCAGCAGACCCAGCACAAAGTCAAACCGAAGAGTATCCAAAACTCATGACAAAGAACGGAATAATAAACTAATCCAGTGTTCACATTGAAAGGATATTTCAAAGGAAAAATTCTTATAGAATAGTCTAACGTAGTGTTTGATGATTTATGTCCGATATATTGCAAGAGCATGTATCTAGAATTTGCGACGGTGATATTAAATTACTTGTAGCATAAGCACGAGTAACAATATTTTTATACGTAAAACATTGTTCAGTTTCACGTACTCACTGTAAAGGTGGTACACCGAAATTCGCGATAAGTGCAACTGTCATCCAGATGTAACCTTTCACAAAAGTTACCGTTTTCTTAGCACGCTTGATGATTCTTTTACGACATTCGCCTTCGGGCCGATAAGTATTCCAGATTTTTGAGATGTCATACAATATCGATTGTAAATCTTTCGCAGCGACCGACAGACAAAGACCCTAAAATAATGTTGGATTTTTCAAATAATAATTGAGATAAAAGCACGTAAATATTCAATTTATTAAAAAATTTTATTGTGTTAAGAAAATGCAACTAAAGTTCTTCGAATAAAATGTGATAATTGATAAACATACCTTACTAACACAGCTAATATTAGAAAAAATGTTTGTGCTCAACGTCGTAGCCATTTGTCTGTCGCAAGATAACGACTGAACCATCCATACGAATTGATCGAATGCGCCCGTTACAGAAATTACTAACGTGATGATTGTCAATATTGGCACTTTGGCAAATATACCAAACTTTTCGAGATTCCTTTTATCTTCCAAGTCGACGAATATGCTCATTGCTAAGAGCATCTTTATATTCAAGTGTAAGTAAGTTTCAAGATTATCATCTGCGTCTTTTGCTGTTGTACTTTCTGTCGCAAAAAAAAATAGAAATTAAGAAACTTCAAACTCATTGTAAGTTATAAATCTTTGAATTTTATCATGAATCTCGTGAAAAAAACTTTGTAGTTACGTCCGCTCGTCGAATCAATAAAATTTCGAGTACTTAAAAGTCCTAAACAAGTTGAGAATACCATGAAACTTGTAAACTAGAAATTTACTTTCGAAATGCGACGGCACATTTTGAACGTCAGTTTTCCGTCCCCAGATCTTCATGTTGCGGTTTTCGGATTTACACTAAGGTGGTCGCTACAACGTACACCTGCAGCTGCACGTACTTTGGGCTTCCGCATTTATTATCTATTAGTCTTCTCTGTATACCAAAGCTCTCTCGAATGCGTTTTCGCCTATTTGTGGTATTGCGACTTAATAAATCGCGAGTTCCCAGAATGTCCCTGCTTGGCGATCGCATGATGTTTATTGTTTATTCAAGCCCCCCAAAACACAGTTGTGCTTTATGTTTATAGGCCGGAGAAAAACTTTATCGAATTGTGCGTGTAGCATGAATAAGTATCGGATTCTTTCGTCTTCGCGCAAAAGAATTTTGTTATACAGAGCGCTACATAGTGGGAATGGATATACTGCGTTCCCACTTTTTGCAAAAAAGTGATAGAAAGTGTACGTATTTATCTTGAGTTTACAGTATAATCACAAAAAGTGCTTACATATTTATAACGACAGTGCATTAGGTACAAATAAAAATCGATGAAGTAACCGAAATTCTCGAAATAATAAGAAAGCTGAAAGTGTATATTGAGGAAATAAAAAAATTACAGTAAATGGCTTGAAGCTACACATGATAATTTTATTGTAAACAAAAAGTAACTCAAATGTGTATTAAAAAAACACCATAAAAATTGATTTGTACGGATTTACATTTCATAAAACATATAATAAAATTATAATACATTTTTGCATAAAACTTATAATTAATAAATGCTTCATATAAAGTTACTACAATTCGTGTATCTTATTATAAAGCACATAAAAAGAGAAATTTACAATGAGTGTACTTATAAATATTTTAATCTTACCTTGTAGATGATAAATTGTTAATTGATTGAACGTTATGTATTTATATTGGTGTTTTAGTCGAGAAAAATTCACTTATAATGTAAAATTAATTATAGTACCGGCAAATCTTACAGCAACCAACTTTGTAACGTTGAGAGTGGCATTTCTGCTTCGACTCGTAACTTTTCCGATTAATTTTCCAGCAATCTGGTAGTGTATCTCGACAGATATGTTCTAAAAGCATACGAAACAGAATTGAAAAGTTTACAATAGCGAGTTTACCTACGAATATTGTAATCGAATACATTAAATGATGTAGTTTTTGAAACTGATGTACTCACGAGAGACTTGTTGATTTTCCACATTAGCAATTGCATTCGTCTCTTCGACGTTGAATTTTTCACATGGTACATCATTGCAGTTTCTTTTGCTGAGTGGCCTTTTTTCATCGTCACACTCCAGTTCGCTCGCATTTATCGGCCGACCGTCTGGTCCAACGCATTTGACCTCTCGTTTTTGAGTTCCTTTTCCGCAGCTTCGCGAGCACTAAACACATTGAGGAATTGTTTAAGCGAATGAATTCATTGCGTGTGTGTGATTTGTTTGAAAAAGTCGCGACGCGATTGATTTTTGCATGGAGTTTCGCTTGAATACCTGAGTCCAGTCTGACATGAACCACGTGGCATTACATGGCGGACCCATACAGCCTCGCATTGTTTCTGGTTTCTCTTCGGAACAATTGATCGGATCGGCGATTTTTAAAACGCCCAATAATCTGTAGACGCAAGCGACTTCTCTCGTTTCAATGCCAATGTCGCACGACGAGGAACACTGTAAAAAAATTATCGTTCAAAAGTATTACAAAAACCAAAAATGAATTACAAATCTTTGGGGGGACACTTATACCTTCGTCCAAGGTCCAGAGAACCATTGACCGCAGATATGACTACTGACGCAAGTTTTGTTCATGGAAGGCATATTATCAGAGCTGCAAGACTCGTTTTTTAAAAAACTCTCACAGTACAGTCGACGCGATAGTATCCCTCTTTCGCACTCCGACGAACACTACAGCAAACGGAAAAAAAAATTCAAAGTCAAAAAATTAAAAATGGAAAATTTATATTTCGCAGGTATATATACCTCTTCAGGCCAAGCACTGTACAGCCATGGACTGTCGACAAGAGCTTCGGGAATTTCGTTTTCCATCTGAGATTTGGATATGCAATTACCCATGTCGCACGATTCCTCGTTGGACGGTTTTTTGGCCATATTACAAGGTCTTCCAAAAGTCGTGACACAGGTGACCACTCGAGTTTTCCGACCACGTCCACACGTTACCGAACACTGAAGTATAAATACAAAACATTTTTTACGCGTACAGTAGATTTTGCACTAATAAAAAACTAAATAAATAAACCAAACGTAAAACTTTTGCTTACAGACGACCATTCATCGACTTTCCACTGTGGAACGGAACCACTGTATTGCCTGGTAGTGAAATTTGGTTTTGGCGTGGTCATGTACATTTGGCAATCCGGCATGTAGCAAACTTCCTTCGTGACGATGATCGAAGGACGTTCCTCATGGCAATGCTTGGCATCCAGATCCACGCGCAACTTGTCCGACATCTCTTGTACGCACTGCAGCGCGCGAGTTCTCGTGCCGTTGCCACACGTCGCCGAACACTCGTCCCATTCGCCGGCTTCCCATCTGTATATACGAGTTATAAATAATACTTGAGATAAGCGATACTGGAAATGTAACGAAGACGTGGTATGACGGTAGATTTTTATTTTTATTTTCAAACGATAGATTTTGTAATATTATTGTCATTTAATTGTGAAGTTTATAAAATAACGTCTTTCGTAAACTCACCTCGGTGGACAAAGTTGGCCGTTGCACGGAAGAGTGACATTGTTAGGTCTTTCGAGCTTTTTGGATTTGATACATTTTTCGTCGGATACCTGTCCTCCACGCCGACGCATGCAGATGTATCTTTTTGTTCGGTAACCTTCGTCGAAAATATTTGAAAATTTTATTTTTGATTTAGTATAATATGTTTAACACGTGGATTATAATTACACACCACCGCCACAAGATTTACTGCATTTGCTAAATCCAGCAGCTTTCCACACGAATTTCCTCCTTCTCTTTATTTTTGGCATTGGTGTCGACGATCGTCCGTCGTCGCCTAGCATGACGTTGGGCGAGATTGTACTGTAAATTTGATGAAATTTTAATTTGATGCGTTTCTTTCCAAAAAGTAGCTTGTCGGGCTGAAAATTTACCTTGAAAAATGTGCCGTCGAAGGAGCTTGAAGATTTGATGGTTTTGTTTCGTCTATAAATATTTATTTTAATAATTAATCAAATATTTATTTGTAAGAAAATTGAATAACTATAAAATTACCGGAACTCCTTTGTGTAGTAGTTTCAATTTTCGGCTTATCGGGTACTTTATATTCATACAACACTTTTGGCACCAATCCGTTGTAGATCAACTACAAAAAAGTAATCGTGAATTTCCATGTTATAAAATATTTTAATTGGAAACGTATTAAAAATCAAAACGAACCATAACATCTATAGGTGAATTCAAAGGTCCCGGAGAATAGAATGTTTCAGCACTATAATCGCTGTGCCTCAAGTATACAAAAAATGTTCCAGCTCCTTTGTACCTGAATGATCTGTTGATAGTGTAATTTCCATTGAATAAATACTTATCGTTGTCTAGCCTCACAGCTGTAATTGAAAAAAATATATAATAACGAGGTATTCACTGAAAAAAATTTGTTTTTTCGTAAACGATAAAAAAATTACCTAAAAAATCTCCCTCTCGAGCAAGATCGGTGACATTGATAGCTGTAGCACCCTCAGGAATAGTAGTGATCAAGTAGTAACCCGGACCACTCAAATTTTTCGTCCACTCTTGTTCGATTCTCTTCGTCGCTCCAAACACCACTGAATACTGCCGAAAAGAAAAAAAAAGTTACAAAAGCGTTTGAAAATCACAATACCACAACTAAATTACCCTACGACAAAGCGTTCACAGAATAGAGCGCGTCGAGAAGAGAAAAAAAAAATTTCAATAATAAGCGTGGCGTGTCGAATATAAAAAAGGTATACAAACGCGCGACACAATTGCAACGCGAATGGGGGAAATGGATTCGCGGCGAATGAACGAAGGTGCGACGATCAGATGCGCGTTCGCGATTTCGGCGGGCGATGAGTCGAGACGACAACAAAACACAACGCACAGCCAACATACATAAGCGCCAATGAGTGCGATAATGAGGAAGAATGGAAACGCGTCGCGCCCACATTATATTATTATGCCTTTCGGGCGCCATCCGCACACTTACGCATGCGATTATTGTTTGATGATGCGCTGACTGTGTATATATATATATATATATATTATATGTAGGGCTTCTCCTCTCTCTCTCTCTCTCTCTCTCTCTCTCTCTCTCTCTCTCTCTCTCTCTCTCTTTCTTTTGATCGACTGTTTGCTTTCGATTATATTATATACCTGTCTGATGCACTCGATGCACACGCGCGCTCAATATAATGCGTATAATATGTTTTGTGCTTGTGGTTTGTATTAATGATGCAACGTATTGTTTATAAGATATAATATAGTTTTGTGTGTCGATGTGTGTGGTTCGATAATGTAATGAAACATTGAATACTACGATTAACTTTGAGATACGCGAGAAATGCAAAAAAAAAAAGAAGAAGAAAAAAGTAAAGAATTGTATCTTGTAAATAAGTATGTACACTGTAAGTCACACTTCTATACAGTCGAAAAACTCGCGTAAAGTAATCTTTTGTCAGCTGCGTATAGGTCAAGTACACAGCTGCATATTTCGCGTGTATCGTACATTATTTATAAGTTTGCCAAGCGCTCGAAAGTGCGCTCAGCGCAATCGCGTAGTATGTGAATTTGCTTACTCAATAATCAACACCTCGTTAACGAAGCTTTTCCCCAATTCTTCTTAGATGGCGAACACGTGTCATTAGTTATAATGTGCGTGTACACGTAATAATTTTCATATTACTTTGTTGATTTATGGCACTCGATTTGTTTTGAATATTGAAGACTTAATTCTACTTAGGATTTAAGAGTGATACGATGACGCAACGCAACGTAAATCCATCGTGTGATTATCCGCGCATAAATACTTTTTTTTTCAATAAACATACTATCAATCGTTGTATTTTGAATTTCGGTGAAATTTATACAACGTGCACGTTTCGTATATGTTGCGCGCGATGAACGAGGATTGACAATAATAAACCGCGCCTATGATTTCGCGCGACGACGCTCCTCTCGGCGGAGCTGATCGATTATTCATTGTATTGGCCGTATCGAAGGAGAGTGAGAGAGAGAGAGAGAGAGAGAGAGAGAGAGAAACGTTCACCCGTGCGACTCTTCGAGTCCTCGAGGCGTTGCGTTCGGCACAATTGCCATTGGCATATGAATACTGCGGCTGTAAGAGTTCACTGACGTTTTATTATTGCTAAGGACATATTTTTTTGTTTATATTTTTCTTGAATTTTGGAATTCAAAGTATTGTCGCTAGATGGAAATGATGTTAATATGTTCGTTCAATGTGACAAATTGCTATTGTTACGTTTTTAAATGCATTTATCAAATTCAAACAAAATGAATAATCGTGCAACTCTATATGTTATATTCCCATTAATGCAAAAGGAATCTTTAAAAACGTGTTATTTTTAGCACGACGGATTTTCGAAACTCACGTAAAAGCTCGAAAGATATATATTCAAACAATCGATACATATTACCATTCGTAATCACGCTACCACATCGCATTCCCTTTCCGGTCAGAAGAGACGCTAAGATCTAACTTCCGGCTGAGTTTAGCGCCGAGGCATCGGAACGAGAGATGCTAAGTTTAATATCGACGACTGATTTATTACAGCGCGACAGGATTAATCTCGTGGAAACACGCGACCAAACAAGCGTGCTCGAAAATGATGGATGCTTCTCAATCTGCTCGAACACTTTTTTTTTTGACTGACAAAAAAGCGGACTTTTGATTAATTAATAACTTTTGTCTGAAGGTAAATTTATCAAAATCAAACGTACGGAAATTTTCGTGGATTAAAAATAAGAAAAAAAAATGTATGAATGGTTTTGGATTTTGATTCATTCGTCGGGCGACCATTTTTTTTTTTATCTCAAAGGACCAGGAGTGCCGCGTTTCTTATCTGCGTAATTACACTCAAAGACGTCTGTTAAAACATTTCCATGGCTACCCTGAACTCTTGTTCTCCTATCTTAAATACTAAGTCGTACTTTTTTATATTACATTTTTTTCGAACACGATTGAATAATGAAGTGAAATTTTTACTTCTAACTTTTATTAATGAGATGAAATGTTAACATTTCAAAGATAAACTTTATTGAAATAAAAGCTTTTTAAAATATTTCAAAATCTCAAATAAGATTTTATTGAAAATGAAAGTGATTTGTGAGTGAAAAAAATGACGAACCGTAGATTCTCATAAAAAGGCTCAAATTCACAACTAAAAACTCACTTTCATTCAAATGTAACGTATAAATAACTCGGCGAAGCGACGCGCAATCTAAGCGCATTACAAAGAACAGATAAAAGGAAAGAAGTCAAATCTCAACTTACTGTCAGCAGTAATAGAAGCACGCGGCATGAGTTCCGTGGTGGCATCCTGAGAGCTTATAATATTCAACGAAAAAAAAAGTAAAATGTGTGACGCGGAATAGAAACTCTTGGCGCGTATTTTATTCGTGCTTCCACTTCATTTCTTCGGCCTTCCACTCATACTTATCATGTTCTTTTTTCGACTACCACTCCAAACTCTTTGCGAGCTTCCTACATCGCTCATTCAATAGCTTTACTCGTGTACACGGAGAAGAAAAAAAAAGAGGCCGCTGGAAAGATTAATAAAAATTGTGTATTTTTAGTACGATAATAATTCATCGAGATGAGTAAAAGCTTTCATATAGAATCATCGTTGAATTTTTATTTTCAAATTTTTATATAGTGAACGTATTTTGTAATAAAACTTTTTATAATATTTTTCAAAAACTTTTTACGGTACTCATGAAACTTCAGTATACGCGAATTTACTCATTTATTTCATAACAAGAGCTTTTATTCCTACAAAAAAATGTCGACATCAAACCTAATAACAAATTCCACTAGTAATGTTCAACACCATACACAGCGCACTCACTAATTTCTCGTGAATAATCAATGAAAAATCTGCAACCGCTAAATTTTTTTTCCATTCGTTAATTTTCAACTCGAATCAAAAGCTTACAGCGTAAATAATTTTTCTGTAGCTTTATCTCGAAACACTGTAACAGAGGTATGAAGCTGAACTGACGACTCGCGTTGCACGAGTTCCGGCTATATACTGAGTATCAGTACTATGTGAGAGACTCCATACAGCGCCATCGGAGCTTCTTTCTTTTGCCTATAGCACTACTGATAGTGACAAATTCATTTCGCTTTACGTCTAAAACTTTGTACATTAATTTTTTTAAGGTCGGTCTAAGTTCTTTTTTTTTATTTTAAAAGGTTTGCATTGTTCGTTTCGTTTGTCGTAATTTTTCACAATTTTAAAATTATCTCACGATTATACATACATTTATGATTTAGATAAGAAGTTTGCCAAAACGACTGAATTACTGTATTTTATACTTCAATAAAGCCGACGAAAACAGACAATGTGTCACTGTGCGCATTAATTAATAAGCCTTATGTCATCTGTAACTTTTAATCTCGCTGATATTATTATTGATGCTATTTACATTACAAACTGAAAAATTCAACTGATCGCATGAACAATTGAAAACTAAAATCAAAGAGTACATTAACAGCGTTTTTTCAAATACAAATCGACGAAAATATGTAAAATCCATCGGTTTTAAAAGAAGGCCAGTTTGCTTTTGTAACCCTACGCATACATTAAATGTGAACTAAATGGAACAAGACATCGGAAGCTATTCAAACAGTTTGAACAAATAAGGTGCTGAAGTAGGACTTTCATCGGCCAATAACACTCCAAGATTTACATTTGCTTTGCCATTTAACTCGAACTTTTTTTTGTTAAGCGTCAAGTAGCCGAAGCGCGCAAGTAGATAAATATGACGTAACAGTTCATCGAACAGAATAGCTAGAGAAGGAATTTGAATTTCTTTCGAATATTCTACAATTGATATCAAACATTGTATAATACATAAATTAAACAAATAACAGTGATTGCAACTCGTAATTGAATTACAAAATATAGTCTTCACATGTGTCGCACGCACGTTATAGAGCATAACGTGTCATTATCCTTGAATGAAGAATTCAATTCACAACTATAAAAATCTAAAGTGCATTTTTTTTCAGCAGGTTTACTATAAATCACAATCTAATTATAAGCTCGGCGTAACTCTATCGTATAATTATCTTTTGCAACTATTGCTTTTTTTTCAATAGTAGCTTCATAAATATGCAAATCGTTTTATGCAATTGATAGTGTCTATAGGTATATACATCTATATATTTATGGCGAATAAATGAAGATTTGTAAGTAATAAGAGAACAAATATAGATTTTACTTTGACTTTTATGTACATATCATCAACTTATGTTATACATCTATTTAGCTTGTCGTGGTAATGATTTTTACGTGGAACTGCACGATATGAGCTTACCGTAGTCTACTGAAATGGTAAACTGTCCTACCGACTGAACGTACTATATCTTGAAACCTTTCTCAGCCTGCACATAAACCCATCATGGAATGGAAGTTACCATGTCAGTGAGAAAAATCACGTGAGTTCAAGGGGTTTAGAATATTAGTTTTGACAGTGTATATCGTATGGTCCCCCCCAAAAAATGTTGTTTTAAATAATACGAATAACTTTACATTTTTTGAAATGATACGTAAAAGAGCACGTTCTAAAAAAAATTTTGAGTGTATAAATTTTAGATCACAACGCGAAAATGGAATGCAATAATCAAATATTTATTTTTTTAATTATTTTCATTAAGAATTTTGTGATGTATCAATGAACATTCTTTCAAAATGACAATCCGACAGGCAACAATCAATAAAAATGGGAAAAAAATCGCCGCGGCATATTCTCACATCTAAAAAGTTTGCGAATAATTCAAAATCCTTGCTATCAAAAAGAGAAGAAAAAAAATCCATCATTCGTTATATAAAAAAAGAAGAAGAAGAAGCTAGAAAGCCACGCAAGAGTCTGACACACGTATGTATCCTACAACCTCGAGCGAGTCGCAAGCTCTTTGAAAGCTCGTCAGACAGAAAAAGGCAGACTGGTATCTATATAGCGTATATACACATCTATATATACGTCGCATCCGGGGATGGTTCGGGTAGTGCTGCTCGCGGCGGAAATTGAAAAGCCGTGTGACGGCGGCAGCGGCGGTGGTGAGCTTGCGAAAGGCTTTCGCCCCGGGAAAGAGCAGTGTCAGAGGGTAATCCTATTGGCGGACGGCTGAGCAGCTTCGAGCGAGTAGTAGCCGTTGCCACCTGCGCATGGGGGGCGTGGCTGCCAGATATAACGCCGCCGCCACCGCGCCAGTATACGTAGTAGTACTACCCCCCTTCTCACTCTCCCTTCTACATTTTCGGCCTTCGATCTTGTCGTTTCGCGCGCGGGGGGCGAGGATATAGCGTCCCTGAGCTCAACATGGCGGATATCCCACCCGCAACTCAGGAGTCGGGAGTGCTTCGATTAATTGCGAGCCGCGAAAAGCCTTGGCGCCGATTAGCCACGACATAGACCTCTATCTCTCTCTCTCTCTCAGACTTTACTCGATAAGAGAGAGAGAGAGAGAGAGAGAGAACGGCTGGATTTGGCACTGTATGCTTCGAGAGGGTTTAATTTGTTGATTGACGAGGGTGGATATTTGAGAAATACGCTTTTCGGTTGATGCTTGTTGAAAAATAAAATTGATTTTGATTTTCAAAAAAATAAAGTAATCTAATTTTCGGGAAGAATAGACATTTATAATATTCATTTTTTCAGTGATATAAGACATCAGCCGGATATTCCAAGAGACAATTTGTTTGAAACAATAGAAACTTCATTTTTTCAAACGATAATCAGCTGACAAAATTTTCGAAGAAGATACTGGCGAAGAAAGAAAGAAAAAGAAAAGACGTGAGAAATAAACTATATGCTATGACACCAAATATAGCAAGCGAGAAATCCTTTCTCAGCTTTATAAAAAAAAATCCTATGTTTAACAACAACCACCTATACGAACCTTGAAATTCCATAATTATTCGACCTGACCCGAACCCACGTCACGAAAGAAAAACAATTATATAATATTATTCTCCCTGACGCAATAAACATTCTATCAACACTCTCCGCATGACGCCCAAGTTCGCAATATTACCCCTCGCCGCCTTCTATTTTACGTCACTCAAGATTTATGGATAGTCGCATCGACATCTAACACAACGTCACATCAAGAACACAAAGAACTTTTTCAATTATAAAAAATATATCCAAAAACAAAACCAATCGATAAAAACATCCATCGCGAAATGAAAAAAAAAACAAGATATGTATATCACGCCCGACAAGTATTTTATTTTTCACCTTTAACCAGGCACAGAGCAGCATCCCCGACTCTTCGTTCTCCTCTGCGAGAGAGAGAGAGAGAGAGAGGAAAGGAAGGGGTGGCAAAGCAGCGCGTCGCTATGATTTTGCACATCGGTATAGTCGCGCATGCGCGCTGCTAAAGGGGGTGAGAGTGAGAGAGAGAGAGAGAAGCTCGTCGAGATACGAGAGTGCGAGCGCGTCATAGGTTAAATCCCCGTCGGGCCGCGTCTTTTTTGCGTTGGCTCCTGATCCCCCCGCCTCTATACGGGGAAAAGCTTTGCTCCGACGAGCGACCGCCCCCCCGAAAATCGACGCCTGTGATTCTTTGACGTCTTGCGTTGCCAATCTAGCCACGGATAACGTTCTCCGCACAGTTCGTCAGCGTTCGCCCAACGGATCTCTCGGACACTTCTTCTCGTTCTCTCTCTCTCTCTCTTTATCTCGGCACTTCGCTGTCGCGCTTGTTCCTACGAATTTTGTTCGCCGAGTTAGGATTGTGTTACACATTCGTGGTGCAGCTTTGCTGAAGTGTTTAAGGACTTGGTTCTTTTTTTTCTATGGGTTTTCGCTTTGTTACAAATGAATTTGACGTTCGTTGCAAAGGAATAATGTATACAACTTCACGATTAAACGCTTGAAAGCAATAAAACAAGAAAATTATGTTACTTCAGCGGTAGGTGATCGATTTCGAACAATTATTTCGAATGTGTTTATGGCAATCTGTGATGATGAATCGTAGCAATATTAGAGTACAAATTTTACTAATGGTGTTGTGAGACACGTAAAGAAACAAACAAAAAATTGTTCATCTGCATCATATTGTGATACAACCTTGAAGTGAATAAAAAAAAAATAGAGAACTACGAGTTCGATAAGGTAACGAGAATCAAAAGCAAAACAAAAAAAAAATTTTAATTCTAGCTCTCTAAACTCACTCAAGTGCGTGAATGAGAACATGAATGGTGTCGCCACTATGGGATCGTCGGAAGAGCATCATATTCATCGCTCTCAGTCGCAAAACGAAAGTAATTCGGATCATCCGAGAAGTCCATCTAGTCCTATGAGTAATCGACACGGTAAGTTATCGATAGACTTGCAATATTATGTGAATTAATCGAAGCCAGAAATTTTAATTTTCAATCAAACTTGTAATTTTTTTTATGATTAAGTAGTACAGTGTTAGTTCTATTTATAAGAAAAAGAACGAGCAATAAACAGAGTCGAGTCGACGACATCTATATGAATAATTTGAACTAAATTGGTTACTAAAATTCAACTGGCATTAATTTTTGAAAATTAAATACAATTCAAATTATGACGACTTTGCGCCGCAAATGCTAATCTTCAAATAATTTTTATTGATCTTTTACGTAGATCCGAAAAATATTTTACTGTAGTTATTCTAAGAAATTTGATTGTGAAAACTCGTCGCTTCGCAACTGATACAATAATCATTTCAACGCTGAAAATAAGTACACTTTCAAATTAAAATTCCACTTCAAATTAACAAAACAATCAAATGAAAGTACTTGATAATCAAGCGCAAAGTGCATCCATATCACAAATCCCGATAGCGATAAGGCAGGTTTTACCGACGAATCTGTCGTCAACGTAGACACGAGAGTCAATTTGAAAATTAGCACGTCGGAAGTGGAGGCTGTAAAGTCTATGTTCGAAATCAAATTACGTGATCGACATACCAAGTGGCGCCTTTTAGCCTGCTACGGGCACGCGACTCTCCCTTCGCATTACAATCAACTTTATAGTATATACGGTCACGCTTACTCTCGTACCGACTTCATCTTCGGGACTCGAATTTGCATGTTTCACGGATTTGCAAACACTTTGGAGATTTGATTGCTATCTGAGCATGTTTTGTTTTGCGAATAGTTTCTCACACGGATTAACTGACTTTTTATTCGATAGATGGAATTAATTTCAATTGTGAATTGCGCATACGAAATTTCAAAATGTCTTGAACTTATATATTTTATTTATACAAATATCGAACTTATATATTTTATTTATACAAATATCTTTCAATATATTGGTGATATAATATGAAAATTAAATACAGCATCAATTCCTAACTATCATATTAATATACAGATATACTTCGATAACCTCATGAAAGTCAATTACTTCGAGCTACATGTCAACGAGAGAAAAAGAAAAATTAATCTGGAAGATGCGAAGAGCGAATATATTATTGGCTCGGTCAATCACAAATCGTTTACTCTCTCCACGCGCGCGCGCGCACCACAATGCAATACGTAACGCGCACTCAAACCATAAACGTTTCTAGCCCATTAGACAAATTAAATCCCAGCCCTAAAGTGCCAACGGGACTTCGAGGGCAAAACCCTTATGTATATATACGCGCTGAACGTACTCCATCAACGGAAGAAGTGAGAAAGATGAAGTGAAGTCGAGTTACACAAGTGAATTAAAATGTTACCCTTGCGCGCTTTTCTTGAGATTCGTAAATGTTGAAAATATTCGTTGAAATGAAAATTCATGGGAATAAGTTTTTTTTAAGTAGATAATGACATCGAGGAAAGATTATTGGCAAAAAAAAAAAAGAAAAAGGACTCAAATACTTTCTCAAAATATCAAAATATTGTTATATACAGATTTTATAAATCAATGCAATCAAAAATATTTTATAAATCATGCCATATAATTTCAAATAAGATAAAATCTAGCCCTTTAGCGTGTTCGGAATTGTACTTCACTGATAATCAAATCATAACAAATCGCTATTGAAAGTGTAATCATATAACTTGCGTGTTTACTCGTAAAATATATATACTGATTGATTGGATAACATTTTCTTCTTTAAAAATCAAATTATCAATCGACAAATGAAAAATCATTTTTAACAGTCACCCAACAAAATTCATAACGAAAATTCGCAAACTCAATCAATAAAAAATAAATATACAATATCGATCTCTCACGCTCGCAATATCGCAAAGTGGGTATAGCTCAAGCCCGCAAAAAAAAAAAGAGAGAGAGAGAGAAGTAAAGCAGCGAGGGCGTCAAATTTCATTAGCATATCAATGGTGGCGGATGGCGCGGGCGCCACCTGCGCCACCCTCTCAAGCATTATGGGATCACCGGCAGCGCAGCGCCGCGCGGCCGTATAAATTGCAATGAGAAACGACGCCGTGAGCCCCGACCTGTTTACCCTGTGGTTAATCGCTATCGTATTAGCCCTTTGGAGCGGCGGGGTGGTTATACGCGCGCAACACTTTTATGACGATCCTTGCGAGTGCGCCGCCACCGCGCACAGAGACACACCGACAAGTGGCGGCTCAGAGGAGATTTTATGAGGTTAAAACCAAAGTCAATTTGCTACTAACTAAGTGCACGTGATTAAATTGTTTTTTTCTCTTTATATTGTATGTTTTCGGTTTTAGAATGGAACGAAGGTATATGCATTGACAATACTGAAAATTTTGTTCACTAAAGTTATCAAAAATAAATTGCTTATTTCTGTGTCTCGATTCAGTAAATCGAATAAAACACTCGCAAGGACAAAGCAAACAATCATACAGCCAATCGTTTTCGTGAGATATCCCGTCAAAAAAAAATTACATCGTCCTATGCCTATTCCGAATGAGGAGCTCAAAGTGGGATTTAGTTGTCGCGCGCCGTTTGACAAACGGCATTTACATGAGCAAATAAGATCGGAAAAAGCCTACTTACGCAAAAGCTCTCGAACGTAATTCCGATGCTCTCCGTCTCTTCTTCTTACGTTTGTTTGCTCAGTCGTCATATCTTATTTATCCTTAACTTACATCAAACAAATTCGTTTTTTCTATAAACGTTTAGAGTAAACACGGGAGATTATATTTCGATACGCGAATCCCCTAATATCAAAATTAAAAAATCGTATCCAAAGAAAAAAAAACTGTAATTTTAATCCCGCAACAGTATCAAAGTAAGTATATAACGACAGCGCGAGTCTCAAACATCTGCGTATTCGGCAAAATGGGCGAGGGTGCGTGGCGCGTTTCGGCACTTTGGGCTTGTCTCCCGGCGCGGCGATTTTATTAGTCACGCTTTTCATTAAGGCGCGCCGTGATTCGATGGAATTGTATTTATTGCCGGAGAGAGAGAGAGAGACTTTGAGCACGAAAAAGGGAGTAGGTGCTAGCTCGGAAGAATCACGCACGAATTCACAGACGGAAATATCTTAATCTCGTTAGATGCTCGTGCGATGATGACGTTAGGCGCGATGAACTTTATTCGTTGGAGTGCGCGCGCGCGGTGATCTGATTATCTCAATCAAGTATATGCTTCTGTTTACTTATACTTTGGCAATATTTAATTTCAAACAAAAAAAAATTCAATTACTCTCAAAAATAAATTTTTCATCCGTCGCACACTTGCTTGACTCGTACTACTTGAAAATTGAAAAACTCTCAATTTCTTACAGACTCGAACGAGAGCAGCGTGATATCGCCAGGCTTACCAGAGCGTTACAGTCCTCTGCAAACGTCAGCCTCGACACCATACGGTTCGCGATTGCAAGAGTGTCCGGTGCCGTTGTGTCGCGGTTTGGATTTCCCGGCAGCGCGTTCGCCTTATCTCACGGCATTGGAGAACGGTCATCCGATGTTGGGTATGACTCATCATCCACATCCACCGCTACCACAACAGCAGCAACAACAACAACAGCAACAGCAGCAGCAGCAACAACCACCACCGTCGTCGAGACAATCGCAACAACAAGCCGCCGGACGGGAGAGTGGAAAGGCTAACAGAAGTTCCAGATTGATTTGCATCGTTTGCGGGGATACCAGTTCTGGCAAGCATTACGGGATTTTGGCGTGCAACGGATGCAGTGGGTTCTTCAAGAGGAGCGTCAGACGAAAACTTCTGTACAGGTGAGTTGACTTTTCATTTTTAGCGTTATTTTGATGATTGAAAAGTATATAGATATCGAGAAAACGACTTGTGACTTTTCAAACAAAAATGCACAATATACGCTTTACTTTCTGGTATCTGCTTGAGCTTTTCCCCCTTTTTAAAGCGATACATCCAGACACGCAGCTAATACGACCATAACCATATGACAATCAATCAGTTGCATACCCACTGCAACGAAGAAAAAAAAAAGATAAACACGGCGGGCGGCGACTAATCCTGGCGCGCGAGAGGTTAAAGATGCGATATGTATAACAACATCTGGGCGATTTGCCTGCCACACGCTTAATAACGCGATCTTCAATCGATCCTTATAGTGCGCCATGTGGCGGATGCTCGAGTGGGCTTAGGTGTGCTATACGTGCGCGCGCGAAAGAGAGAGAGAGAGAGAAATTGATCCCCCTAAACTATTCTCTCTCGCGCGCGCATGTATACGTACACACATACAGTCACCCCACGGGATCGAACATCCATCTCCATTGGATCCCTATTTTACCGAAATCGCGCTATGTGTGTACGTGTATCTGTGTGTGGAAACTTCGTTTCGATCTCTTCTTTAGCTTTTTGAACGAGAGGTGTTGGTGATTTTGTAAGCGAGGGAGATTGATTTTTTTTGTGTGTTAAATAAAATTGGATAATTTTTGTATTAGTATATTTGAAATAAATTTTGATTGGCGTAGTATTAGTAAAAAAATCTCAGTATTTTATTACTTTTATTTTTTTCGAAATAAAAAAGTTTAGTTGCATTACTAAAACACACGCTTTTCATAAATCATACAATATAATTTCAAATAGGGTAATATCAAGCCATCTAGAGTGTTCATAACGGTACCATTAATTTTTCGAATAGATAAGATGTATCACTTTGATACCATGGCAAATTGAAAATCGGAGTTAGAAGTAATCGTGCAGAAATATCTAAAATCGCCGTGATAGAATAATTGAATAGCAAACGTATAATTCGGCAGGGAACATCTAAACACCTCATCTTCAATACTAAAAAAAACTACATATCAGTCTTCAAAACGTCATAGAATTTATTTTTTCCAAATTTTGTTAGCAAAAGAATTTGCAAACTCAACCAACAAAAATCATACACAAAATAAAATAATGCAATTGATTCTCCGTTGTATCACTTTATTACTCTTTCAAAATTCGTGAGTTACAATTGCAGGTTCAATTACAAATTCAAATGTCCAACGCACGAGTTTAATAATATAGAGTCGCGTATATCTCACCCTTCGTATCCCCCGAAGGATGAAAAAGTCATTGAGAACAGTCAGTCGATCTGCAAACTATTAACCCCCTTTTCAAATAGAAACTGACCCTTCGACGTGGGGTGGATTTGAATTTGTCTGTTTTGTTTTCTTTGAGATATAGTCAAATGATGATCCTTCGGAAAATAAAGCGGGTTTACAGGTCAATGTAAGTCAATATTTGGTCTCTTTATCTATTTACATAGTAAATTTTTTGTGAGAAAAACAAATAGGCGATTGATTTTTAATTTTTGAAGTAAAAAAAAATTATTATTTTCGATGCATGGTGATGGACTGATTTCTATTTCGACCGCAATTTCTATTTTATACACATGCAAATTTAAATCAATCGTATTAAGAAATCCACGTCATCGATAAAATATTTAAACCACATCGTCACACGTCTCATCGTAAAATCTCGTTAGCATTCATTCTCGCAAACCCTCGAGATACAAAAAAGAGATACGAGAACTCACCCCGATCAGCAGATCGTCGCTCGTTGCGGCGTCAAGCATTGCACCCACAGTGTACATCATCACAATTCTCTCTTCAATTTCGTGCACGGACAGCAACCATTTTGAATGCGATTACATGAGCTCGCCACCGAGAATTAAAAGCGACACCTGTTACCCACGTAGAGACAGATGGGAGCAAAAATAAAAAGATTCGCACACGTGACTCGCGCAAAGAATTCCTTGGAGAGCGAATATATATCCCCCCCTTACATTCTCAATGAGCGGCCTATTTATAAGTTGTTTTGCCGGACGCTTAAAGCTCCCGCGAGTACAGACAACAAGTGGCGTGCGTCGATGTCTTGTTTGAACGGGATGAATTGCCATGCCACAAAGGAGCGATTTATCACGACATCGTTGTGATATCTTTTTTGTTTTGTTTTTAAAGAATGTTATCGTATGATGGATTTGGATTTGTTGTTTTTTTTTCTCTTTACTGGTTGGCCGTAACTAGAAAGTTGGAAACATAATAAAAATTTTTTTTTTTTTCATTTTTAATATATCTGATTAAATCATCTGATTACTGTCTTCTTACGATTTTCACCAAGCAATTCGATCCGCGTGAGAAGTATCCTCCTAGTGCCAAATCATGAAAACATAACTCATAAAAAAACAATCGCTAAATAATCTAAAAAAAAATTATGAAAAATCATCGAAACCACCCGCACTACCATCATCACTAGCAAGAGAAAAAAAAACCACTCGAAGCCTAAACTTTTATTTTCCGCAAGTTCACGAGTGCAATGGCAGTCGGCTTTGTCAGATGGCTGGTAATGCCGTGAAGAGCCTCTTCAGTGCCTTCGCACAGATAACCAATTACGTCGATCGTCGATTGCTATAGGCGCGACAGATGCGTCCCGATTCCAGCCGCAGAATTCGAAGCCCAGGGATTACGCGCTTCTTCGCACATGCGCCTCTAAAGGTCATTGTTCATCCTTTCGATTCTCTCTTTTATCTTCTTTTTTTTCGTGCGTCATGTTGTTATTGTTGTGTATTGAGATTGAATAGATTTAGGGTGGATCATCATCGTCGATGCTTGAAACAATACTATCTTTGTGGCTTGATCCGAGTAAACAATGGAAAATTCGTGTGGTAAATTTCCAAAGTTCGTCAAAGAAAAATAAATTGATATTCGCTTTACTCGTGTATGCACAAGCAAATCCCAAACCGCAGTTTAACCCTAATAAGCCGCGCAAGCATATCCACTCCACCCCCGAGAGTCCATTAAAATTTCTCGTTTCAATGCACACAAGTGATGTCTTACGACCTTTAAACACTCTCTGATCATTTGCATGGCGATCAATTTTTTTTTGTCTCTCCGTTCGTTTCGTTCTGAAGCTTGGAGGAAAATTCATTCAACCACGACGAATCCTGTAATATCGCTTGAGAAAACATCGTCGTGAGATTACTTCGCGAAAGCATCCCTTTTTAAAATTAGCTACTACGATGCCAAAAAAAAAAAAAAATTCCAATCTTCCCGAGCTGAAACAGACGTGCACAGACGTAACTTGTCAATATCCCCGTCGAAAACGTATACAGCACATCATCGTCCCACAGCCATCAAAACCAACTGGACGTGCGCGCGTTATATATAGGCAGACTCATCGGCGCGTTAACGTGGCAAATATGTATCGCATCTCTGCTCGATATATTAACCGGCAGCACATGCTCTCGGTTTGCCGAGGCGTAACTCGATAGAGCTGCCGCCGCCGAAAAAAAAAAGAATTCGAAACAGAGGGGGGTTTCCGCCGCCAGGGCGTGAACGCAAATCAATTTGCAAAAAGAGAGAGAGAGATAGAGGGGTATTTTCCCTACTGTGTGTAGACCCCCCGCGCGGCACGCGTGTGTGTCTTTTGAAGAGACGAGGGTGGGGTGGGGCGAGAGTCGAGTTATGAAATTATGTAATGCCTTTTAATAAACGCTGATGTGTATCGCTTCGCTTGCGTGATTTCGGGATGGTTTTGATGGTTTTATGGTCAATGGGATATATGTATTGCGGGTTTATTATACAAGCTGATTAACGAAATGACGAGAGGATGCTTGTGGGTATTCACTCGATGATGAATTGATTGCATGATAAAATTTTCAATTTCAAATCGACATTTCTGGGTGAAATTATTGAAATATTTTTTAAATGTGCTATCAAAAATAATTGGAATTTGATTATTAAAACAAAAATCATTCTTTACTAAAAAAAATCAGCAATACAAATCAAAAGTAATGTAAATAAAACATCTCATTTGGCATTGACTCGTAACAGTGTCAATATGCTTTATAGAAGGCAGAGCGAGAGAGAGAGAGAGAGAGAGAGAGAGAGAGAGAGAGAGAGAGAGAGAGAGAGAGAGAGAGAGAGAGA
>JAWWMK010015771.1:0-20867 GCA_035047105.1 Galeopsomyia nigrocyanea
TACGTCTCGAAGTTTAATGTGATTACACACGAGTGGGAAGCTGCGATACGTCTTCTCACTCCCGCGATGATGGACAGCTCTGGCTGCGAGCGCAACGTCTCTGGGAGGACAGACGTTTGACGTGACCTTCGCGCGTGTACGCACATTCATCTTTGACATGCAGATTCGTGATGGATTTTTTTTTTCATTGTTTTTCTTCTTCGTCGTGTACCTGACGTGAAACTTGTAGTATATGCACTGGATCTTACTGGTTTGAGTATAAACAGACTAGTTCAAGCCGTCAATTGCTTCGGATATAGTGGATAATGCCTTGATCGATAGATGAGTAAGAGGCTTATCACTACTACGATAGTTATCCTATTAAAATATATATTTCGACAGACGTACGTCATTCATTTTCGTTTGATGGCTTAATTTTGATGGATTTATAGTATAATAGAGTTTATGAAACTATTGACTTCGTCGCTTGTGTGTGGGGTATTTAAAAAAAAATAGTTATATCCAGACGAAACCGATTCCCAGTCTGACCCCTCGATCAACACGTTTTTTTTTCTCTACCTCCCGCCCCGGGGAATTTTTTTTTTGTTCTCACCGGGCGCAGAGAATTTATGAAGCGATAGATATAATACGACACGGCTTCGTCAATCATTTTTCCACGTGTGTGTGCGTGGTTTGAAGCCGCAAAGCATAAGAGATGGAGGGTGAGAGAGAAGTTCGACGTTTTTAGAATGAAAAATGCCATATCATCAAGGCTTCTCCTTGGACATTCGTTTATAAAGTGGATAAATTTTTCAAGATTTTCCCACGCGTACGACTGATCTTATTTCGTCGGTTAGATGGAAGAAAACGAGATGATTGATTCACGAGTGAAGATAACGAAAAAAAGTTGATTCGTTAGATATATAATAATAATAATAATCAATACTTGTGGTTTTAGTACGTGATTTACAAGATAGATAGAGTAATAATTACTCGAAATTCTCGGTGACAATCGATTCCAGCGATATAACGAGGATTCTGAAAACGAGATGACATCAGCACTTTGGAAAACCGCGAATCTCTCGTAGTAAATTTAAATAGCCTGCGGGCCGCGACTAAACTCAACTTGCCAAGCGCACACGCGTCGATTCCAAGTCAAACGATGCCTCTCCCCCCTTTCGCTCGCTAGCCGAAGGCAACTTTGCTAAAAGGGTCACTCGATGCCAGATTACAGTCCTGTGCTCGGGCTTTAGCTCTCTCGCAGCTGCCTCGGAGTTTGCGCTCGCTGATGAGTGGCCAAACTTGTTTTTGGCGAGTTTTTGCTAGGGGGAAAAAAGCGAACTGGTTGCCTTGAATTTGACGGATATATTTTTTTATTCTTGTTTTATCGAGTAAATTGGAATTATCGGTTAATTTATTTTGGATTTTATGAGGTATATTGCCGGATATTGGAATTCGATATACGTTGTAAAGGAAATTAAATTAATAAATTATAATTAACAAATTCTTCGGAAAAATTGCGCTGCTGCAGTTGATATTGAAAAGACTTATGATTAAATTGAGAAAGTTTCTTCATCACGATGAAATCAAATCACATTCGATTTCTGCTGATAATATGACATTCGAAGTGTATTATCAGTGAAAAACTCACAGAAGAATCATATTTGGATAAATACAAATATTATAAATACTTAATTATCAACAGCATAAGTTACAAAAGTTCAATTTCAGTAGAAAAGTCCGAGTATGGTCAGACGTAGGTAGTTTCGTAACTTCACTATATATATTGTTTCTCTCGCTCGCAAGTCGGATAATTTTTCAAGCTCTCGGGAATTAAGATCGCGTGCACTTGAAAAGCGCAATCACTTGATCGTAAAGCACACACACACACACACACACACTAAGCGCCACAAGGAATCTCAAGTGCACGCCTGGAAAGTTCGTAGAGTTAGGTAGGATATAGCTCGTCCCGAACTACTTTCTCGATTTTCGCGCATCGACGCACTGTGCACTCGCGAGTACTTGCGTCGACGTGACTTTGAGGTTCGCCTAGGCGCAAAAGCTCTTGCAAACTGCGCCACTGGCTTTATAAACAATTTAGACGCGTATTAAAGCCGATAATCTTGTCGACTGCTCGGCGGCTTGATGAATATTTAATTAGCATCGAGCGAAAACTCCAGCCAATTCACGAGTTGGCCAAACCAGGTGCGCTGCAATCAAAAAGGAATGAGAAGCGACTCGCTATCTCTCCCTCTCTCATTCAAGTTCCACGTGGAAAGCTTTAAAAACCGCCGGTTGACTAAGTGAAAAGTAAAGTTCTGCCAGTCTATTTCGCAACTTTCCGTCAAGAGTTGAACCGTCGCTCTAGAATAACAATTCGAACGATCGACATATGTTCTCGAGCTTTTCTTTTTTTACTTTGCTTTTTTTCGTAGATTAACGAGGTTTTATTGCGTGGATGGGGGAAGGAACACAACAAAAAAAAAAAAAAACGTCAAGACATGTTCTAGGTTGTAAGTTCATAAATTGCGGTGATTTCAAGACGACCGAGAGCGAGAGAGATTAGGGTGTGGGGATATCTGTGTCGATGTCTTTTTTTGCTGTAATCTAGTCGATTGATGGAATTGAGATTCGCTTTCTTTGAACGCTTAAGCTATATATTCCGTCGAGCTGTCCAGAAAGCTTTCCGTTCGCTAAGAGCTTAGCTTTTTTTTTTCAACGTGTGTTTATTTCTCCCCTCGTTTTCTGTCTGAAAGACAATACTTGTTACAAAGCTGTTTTGTACACACGCAAGATTTTCTTTTTGTTTAGAAAAGTCATACACCGCTCGTTGTCGTAAAAAAAAGAAAAGTCACGACAGTTTGAACTTTTAGCACGCTTGTGTCAGCAGCTTCACAATTCTAATGAAACTCATTTCGCGTAACTCGAATCTTATCGAACGTACGTACGGCGCGTACCTTTGAAATGAGATATCGATCCAGTAAATCAAACATTCCGCTGATTACCATTCGAAAACATCAAAAGTAACGAACTAACGTCTCTCTCTCTCTCTCTCTCTCTCTCTCTCTCTCTTTCGCGCGACAAAAAGTAAATAGAAACGTAAGTACTACAGCGAATGGCAAAAAAAAGCTCGAGTAATTTCCGGCGTTCGTCAAACGACTGCGAATAAAAAACTAACTTCGCCACGTATCATTACATCCGTAACACTTTACATCCCCTTTTATACTCATTCATATAAAAAATTTGCAATGCAGGCGGGTTGGTTCTTGCGTTTTTTTATTCTTTCTTTCTTTTATGGCCTTTAGCGTGGTGTATCAGCAAGGCGCCAACCATTGTCAAGAGACCACGTGAATTATGTGCTCCATCGAATAGAAGTTACGCATTGGTGTTTTTTTTTCTTTTCGTACGCGCGCGGCGGTCACTCGAGTGAAAATTAGTGTCCGGCTTTCATTGCACTTTTTTTTTCTTCATATACTCGTTCGGTTTTCTCTTTATGTATGATTCCAAAGTATAATTTGGGTCAGTGGGGAGAGTGGACTAATTTTTATATTCATCGTTCGAGTACGCGAAAACAAACGCTAACGTTGAAATGTATTCTTTTTTTTTTCTCGAAATTTATACGTTCAATTCGTGTAAAAGGAGCATTCGAGGCCCTGCGAGATTTATGCGTTCGTGTTTTGCAAAATTATTTGAGTCGTATAATTTGACTTTCAAAACAAGCGAATACTTCAGTTTCACGGAGAAACAGAAAGAAAGTATTAAACACATACTGCGAGCACCTGCTATTTTCTATTGAATAGTTAGAAATAAATCTAGGTTAAATTATCAGAAGCTTATCTCTTACTCGATTTATAATTTATTCAAAGCTTGCACTCGTTTTCAAAAGGCTTTATTTTCAAAAAAGTATAAATTACTCAGCTCGTTACTCGAGCAGACAGCAGCGTTGTTTTTGTTCACCTCGTAATTATCTCGGAAAAAAGAAATTTTCTAAAAGCTCTTTTGGCCGTCATGCGCGCATATGCTAAATATCCATTCGGTGTTACTTAGCCGCGAGGAAAAAAATGAACAAAACAGTGTACGTTTTACCCGCGAGAAAAATACGAAAGAAAGAGAGAAAAAAACCAACAACAAAAGTGCATTCGAGGATTTGGAAACCAGCAATAGCGCTGAGAAACGCTAATTACTCGAAGGTTGCGAAAGGCAAAGAAGAAAAAAAAAACACACACAAAGAATTCCTAGGACGGAGATTCTAATTACCGCGAGAAAGCTGCGACTCTCCGAGACCTTGACGCCGAGAAAGAGAGAGCTTGCAATCGCATTGGATTCGCGTTTGGACACCGCGGGGAACTCTTATAAAAAGTAATTGGATTTTAATTAGAAAGAAACTAATCAGCCGCGATTGCTATCGTAAACTATGCTATTTCAGGCTTTCGCGTGCGTTGAAAAGAATTCTACAATAATTTCATTTATATTTCTTACAATTCCTTTTTCACGAAAAAAAAAAGTAAGTAAAAAATTGCATTCCATCGGTGTACACTCGGCGCGCATCCATCGAAAATTCCATCTTCGCGAATAGAATCCATCGTGCGTAAGAAAATTTCCACACGCATGCACACAGCACGGAGAGTGCTATATATATAATCGATAGCTAAAAGGAGTCTATACTATCTCTAAAGGAAGAACGATTCCGGTGCATCGTAACCGCGCGCATCGATCTTCGGAAATATTTAACTCCAGATAAAGCTCGAGAGAGAGAGAGAGAGAGAGAGAGAGAGAGAGAGAGAGAGAAAAGGGAGACAAGTGAAGGGAGGGAGTATATAGAGTTTCCAGATGGTGTATCTTCGGAAATCGAGAGAGTAGTCAGGGGGTTGGTACGAAAAGGAGCGAACAAAGAGCGAAGAAACTCCCAAAGGTATATATAGATATATACGCGTACACGTTCGATCGGCTTGGAACGATAAAACCACTAAATCGTTAATCGATGCCCGAATCATCGCGCCACGTACTGGGAGCCACTGGATAGCAACGCTCGATGCATTCAATTTTATCTCAGATATCACTGTTACCTACCGACCTTTCCGCTTCAAATAACGTTTTTTTAAAAAGAATTTTAATGTTTATTTGAGATGTAATTGAAATTTTATTGCGTGCAAGAATATTTTTATTAAAAGTTTGGTTGTGCATTTTGTTTTCGTGAAAATACATTTAAGAATTTTCAGTGGAAATAAATATTGCTAAAACTATTTATGTTTAAAATACTGTTGGCGTCATACATATCATGACGTCAAATATACTTTGTTGAAACTATATTTCTGTTCTCTATCAATCAATAGTTTTCACTTATTTCTTGTTATATTAATGAATGCCTTTCGTCACGTAGTCTCGTTGATACCATCGACTTCCAAGAATAATTGGTATTTCCATGTTTTCTACCCATGAGCTATTTACTATTTCCGTCACTACAAGGTTAAACAAAAAATTTAATAACGCGATAGAGAAGAAAAAAATAATTAATAGTGCAAATATTTTCATTCGATAGGCATCAACGTCACGCGCATTCCACTCGGCTACCAATAAAACAAAATGTCCAAAGAAAATTTTTCATCCACTCGACTTTCTCACTCCTTCTCAAACAATATTTTACATTCCAATTTTATTACGTAGGCAAATCGCCCTTTGGAATCTCCCCTCCCCCCAATCTCTCTTTCCCCATTTATCGTAAGTATATAAATAAACCCTCTTTCTGTCTCTCATTTCCCGACCCTTTTTCCTCCCCTTTTCTCCGTGACAGCTTATCAGCATCTTGTCGCCATCAATCGAGGCCAAAAACCGCCTCCGGGAAAATATCGAAACACGGAAGCTTTTGAAAATGAGACGCACGCGCCAAGTGAAAAGTCGCGCAGGGCGGAATGTTTTGTCGTCGACGTCTTCCTGAAATTGCGCCAAATACTTTACTTGGGCCAAGGATTTGCAGATATATACGTTACGAGGTCTGCGTAATAGACTTTGAGAAGGGAATTTATATTGATTTGGCGAAAAGCCGCGAAAGAATTCGCCCGCACGCGTTCGATTCGTCCAAGGAGAAATCGAATCTAATTTCTCGCATGGTCTACTTGTAAAAGCTGATTCGAAAACTCGGCGATGTAGGTTGCTGATTTGGTTCTAAAGTAAGGAACTTGATAGATTGAGCTGTAACGTCAGATGGGCCGCTCGAAATGCGCGATTATTTACTCGGCGAGGTTGTTCGCTCGTAATTAAAGCGTTTCAATCGAAACGATTTTATCCGGCCGACAGCACTGTAAACACGTTTTAACTTAATTAAAAGATACGTGTATGTGTATATATATGCGCGATTCTAAATGCTGATCAATTAATCATCGTTGTATTAAGTAACGAGAGAAAATATTAAATTAATTAATGATTAGTCATCGTGCTTTCGTGTGCGAGCAAATAAAATGAAAATTATTTGTGGCCCTTGATGATAAACGATGCCATTAGAAAAAAAAATACAAGAAAAACGTGGCTAATCAATCTTGAGAATATCCACCGAACCAAGATTCACGTTGTATACCTCATTAAAAATTCATAACGGATCAGCGCTATGCAAAATCAAGTCACGCGTGTGCGATAATGCCACTCGAGATGCGAGAGCCGTGTACGCGCCACACCGACCAGTAAATATCCGATAATTCGACAAGTTTTTATGACTCGCGACCTCATCGACGAACTTGCTCGTAAATCAATCCGCACTTAAATTTCTCGTATGCAAATTTCAATAGAACCTCAGGGGAGGCAAAGGATCGCAGCGAGAGAGAGAGAGAGAGAGAGAGAGAGAGAGAGAGAGAGAGAGTATGGGCCAGAGATTAATGGTGGAAAATCCCCATTTGCAGCTTCCATAGATCGGATTTAGAATTCAAATTTCGAGCTCCATGATCGATCTCCATATGCACGAGCGACGCTCTCCAGAGATTATTAATAATTCATTTATCATTTCGAGGAAACAATATATCTTCGTGTGAATTGCACGTCGGTCGACGAGGAATTTCATTGACGTAGCTGCTGTGTATAACGGAACGTCAAAATTTTTGTCGACGGCAAAGTTGCTCGTGCACACAACTTTTTTTGCCACAAGACAAAAGAAAACGTCGCCCACGCATTCTTTGGAATTCTCCACGGCAATATTTCGCGCTCGCTCGTTGAGTGGTAGACGCAGCAAAGGAGAGAAAAAAATGAGGTCGCGTATACACTTTTCAGAGCGTAGGACTTGACAGTGTGTCGTCGATTACAAAAAAAAGAAGACAACCACGCGATCGGAAATAATTTCGTCGCGAGCTTTCGAGTGCAAACCCATGCTTACTTTCTCTCGGGATTCCGTGTCTATATACGTTCGAGGCGATCTCGAAGAAAAAGTGTCTCTCCTCCGTTTGGTCTATTTTGTTTGCTTGAGAAAGAAGCCTTATTTTAGCTATTTTGCAAAGTTTTTTCTTTTCGACTGCATTTTTTTTTCTATAATTAGTGGTTGATTTTTTTTCTCACCTGCTACATCTAAATGTACTGCATTAATTTAAAAAAAAATTATTTTTATTCGAGCTCTCTACATGTTTACATAACAAATTTTTTGTATGCGATTAATAATATCTAGCTAGGAGCTATTAATGTGTACGCATAAATAATACACGCTGCTACTTAGAGAATGAGAAAAAAAGAGTATTGTCTGATCGATCACCTGTAAGCCACTCAAAAGAGAAAAAAAATTACAATAGACTAGAAATTCATTTCCATACGTATCTTCAATTATCACATAGAAAAAAATTAATGTCCTCAGACAAAAGATTCAGATATTACACGAAGAGGTAGCCTCAATCTGCCAAGCTTAATAAGAGCTTTTTTTTACAACTCTTCGTCGTCGTCTGCGCGTCTTAATTTCTTATCGTCCATCCTTCAAGCTTCCTCGTCATCTCTCACGCTTCTTCTTCATCTTTTTTTTCAGTGGCTCATCCTTTTCAAGTATTAATTTTCCAGACTCCAATAATATATCTATAGTCGACTCGCACACTCGAGGGACAAGGCCTCGTCTCTGCCGTGTGCGTTTATCGTCGGCTAAACGAACGCCAGCTAATATCCACTGGTATACTCTGTATATATATGCGCACTGCCAGCCGTTTCCTCTCTCTCTCTCTCTCTCTCTCTCTCTCTCTCTCGCTCTCTCTCTCTCGCTCTCTCTCTCTCTCTCTCTCTCTCTCTCTCTCTCTCTCTTGAGAGATCAGTACTACTATCAAATCTCGCGAGAGCTGTTCGAGTGCTGCTGCGCTCTTTTTCCCTCATCGCACACTGCGGTGGATTAATTCCGTGGCTGCCTTCAATTTTCTTATTATTCGATTATCGACCTTTAATTGTGGTATGCGTCACGACTGCTACTGCTGCTGCTGCTAAACTGATTTATCGTCTCGAGTGACTGTTACGAGATTTATTGACTCTGCGATTGAATTATTTGATTTTTTTCACGTTATCCGAATAAATTTAGATGGATAATTACTATAAAAAAATGAAAAAAGAAACATCAATTAAATATTGTTTTTATTGTTATCTCGTACATCACTTTGTTCGATCGAGCATGAAAGCCTCACATTATTAAAATCAATAGGCGGTGTGACGCAAATTACAGTACAAAAACAGAAGAAAAAAAAGAAACCGAGAAACGATAAGGTTTTATCGTTATTACTTTGATGACAGCGATAATTTCGGTATATCGTTTGAAACTATCTATCAACAGTCTATCAAAAAAAAACACTAATAAGAGATCCATAAAAAGAAAAAGGGAAAAACGACCTTGTCTCGAAATAGCATAACGACAACAACAAAAAAATACTAGTTTTTATTTGTCACTCGGCTAAAGCTCCGCGCGCGCCAAGGTATATAATTTTTTTCATTCAATCCCTCCTCTAACCCTACCCCTAAAGAACTCCCACAGTCCCACGACGTTAATTCAGTTAGATTATCTGCCTTTCCCCGTAGAGTTCACCGGGCGCAATGTTCGATCGCACGCGCGTGTATCACCTACAGAGAAGACAAAAAAAAAAACAAAAAAACAACAGCACCCATACGTCTTGAATGAAAGTCGGCAATAGTTCTCTTTTTTTTTTGTTCTCTCTCGCGTGAGGGTGTCTGAAACAGAAAACAGAAAAAGGCTAAGAATGGATTTTGGTATGCACAACACGTATCGAGGCATGACCTTTGCCGGATTAAAAGGGAAAGCTATATCGCGTGACATTTTGTTTTTCTATACAGGTGCGAGCCGAGTGATTCGTCTTTCAGCCGAGCAAAAGAACTTTAACACTCGTTTGCCGAAGAAAGTCGATCGATCGACTTTTGGACAAAAAAAATGTAATTATGTATATCGCGTGTGTTTCATGTTATTTCGCCAGCGAATACACAAAGTAGCAGCGCGCGATTATTATCAGTTGAAATAACGCAGCGATATAAATTCGAAAACTCGGCGGCACGTTTATAATGGTTCAGGTTATAACGCGGGTATCGGGCAAATTATAAAGGGAAATTTATCGGGTTAAAATAATATATATATACATTTTCTCTCTCTTTCTCTCTTGCAATGTCCCGTGTTCATGTGACTGCGAATTACGATTGAGTTATTGCTTATTCGTTCGTTTATAAATCTGCGCGTGTGTCTCTCGCGTTAATGTATCCCAGCTTGTTTTTCCGCTTCGATATTAATGGAAAATCTCGACACGCTTTTCGGCCTGGACAATTTAATGAAAATCTGTTTGAACACACGCGGAGATGGTATAAAGATACTCGAGTTTAATTAAAACTCTCTCGTATTGAATAATCTGAGTTATCATTGAATGTCAAAAGAAAAAAAATTCATTTCGTGAATTACACAATAACGAGTAATCAAGTTAGTTTTGAATTGACAAAAAAAATATTCGAGTATATTTCGTCGGTTGCTTTGCGCTCGAAAAGAAAAACCGACTCGGCGTCCAACTTACTGTTGGTTCTTGGAGAACCACTCGGCGCGCTTGTAAATAGCCTGATTAATTCGAACTCCCGGGAAAAAGGGAAAATTAACTTTGTTTCGCGCGTAAGAAATTCAGCTACTCGATGAATGCTCGTTTTGGAGTAACGGTGTAGTGCTCTTATTGATTGCAGAAAGTGAGAAATTTGAAACATTATCACGTACGTTTATAAAAGAAAAAAAAAGGTACTCGCCGTCTGGCAAAAAAAAAAATAGGTATGTATAAGTACGGTATAAAAGGTTTTGCGGCAAAAAAAAAAGAAAAAAAGAAGAAGAGAATTATCGATTAGTCCATCAACGTTGTTAATACTCTCCGGCGGCAATGCTAATCGAGTCGGCGGTTGCGAGAGGCGATTAATCGCGGCGTGTTATTTTTCATCGGCTGACAAACGATCGCGAACCCACACCTTGATAATTAGATCGAAGCGCGTCGCTCGCGAATATACTTACACTGATAGATTTTCTTTTCCTCGCGTGTGTCTGTTATGAAAAATCGCTGCGACGAACGACGACTTTCTAATCAACTGATCGAAGTCTTCCCGATAATTACTCTTCTTCGAGACTTTGTTCTTCCAAACCCGTCTACGCTTCGATTATCTTCGGTATTTTCTAATTAAAAAAAAACCAAAATGTTATTTTCTCGTTGCGGTAGTGCTTATACGTCAAATTAAAGACTCGCCTAAAAGAATGCAACGCGCTCGGAAAGTATTTTACCGGCCGCGTCGCATGGGTAGCTTGAATTACGTTAATTAAAAATCGCGGCTTTTCCGGGCGTCGCGGCGATATGGCCTCGTAAAAAGACTGAAGGTCGACAATTTTCATTGCTCGCGCGTGGGGAGGAAAAAGAAAATGAGAGTTGCGAGTCGCTAAGCGCCGTTAACGTGTTGAGAGTAATAATATTGAAATAATGTGGTAATTTTTCGAGAATGGAAAATCTTTTCGAATTAAAATAATAACATAAACAACGTTTTTACAGTTTGTTGATTCGAACCGCGAGGCAATTTCAGTTTCGATCAAGAGTCTCTCGTGTCTTTTTAGGATCGCTTCCGGTTCGACCCTTTTCGTCGGATTTTTGCCACAGCCGCTCGCGACATCGAATTTCGCAGTCTGACTATTCCCGACCTTCTTCTACTTTCGTTTACCGACTTCAGCTTGAGCGTGAAATTAAACACGACTGACCGGGTCTCAAGATTCGGCGCATGTTTTCTCTCTTGTTAGCCAACTCTTTACCTTCGTTTCATCAGCTTTTCAATCATTCGCCTTTCCACCATTTCACTGGAAAAAAAGTCTTCAAAAAATAGAAGCTTAATTATTATGCTAGTAGAGTAAATAAAATAAAATAACACGATTAGACGTTCACTTTTTTTTAATCAGATTAAATTATGTCGCTGAAAATGAATTTTCATTAGAAAATGACGTACAACTTGTTTTGAAAAAAAAATGCAGATTATACGGTTTGCCTCTCGTGGAATCGTTGTTGTGGAAAATCTAATTTCGCGACTTACCGTTGCTGAAGTTTCGCTTGGCAGGTAATCAGGTAATTTGAGTTAATTAAGCGAATCAACGTACAAGTGCAGCAAGATAATCAAAGTTCCTTTCGTATCTAAACTTCTTGTTATTTTCCTCGAGGAAATTTAGGGCACGAGCGTAAAATCCAATCAGTGTAATTTATTTCGAATATTTGCAAAATTATCAGACTGGAGAGACGAAAAATACTTCGAGATTTCCAATTATTTCGGTTGTAGAGCTCATTCTCGATGAAAAATATATCGGCCAATCTGTATAATACATGAACGTGGAAAATCGATAAGATGAATTCAGCTTTTTAAAGTATATCCTGCCAGCTCGAGTATTAGGGAAATTGCCGGCTGGTTGTCAGTTTTGCTGGAATAATTACTCTTCCTCAAAGTCTTTCCGATAATATCTATATTGAAGCGCCCTCAACGATCGAACGACCAAATCCTTTGTTAAAAATCTAAATGCAAAGCATCTCATTATAACTTATCCACAACGAAAGTATAACAAGGCAGTACGGAATTATAAATCACAAACAATGCAACGAGAGATTAATTCCCTTCCGCTTCGCGTTCATTTTAATCCCACCCAGTTATTCTGCACTACGCATCACTCGATATACCATGCAAGACGCTTATACACACAACGCATATACAGAGCGTTTAAAGCGTCAATTTGCGAAGGAATTTAGGTTTGGGCAAGGGTGCGTTTCGTGCATGCTGAACTTGCAATCGGATTACCCAGGTATTACAGCTTGCGAACGAGCCCCGAAATTTCGTTTCACGATATTACACAATTGCGCTTAGTCGCTATTCTCTCACGCACCCCCCAATCAACCGTGCTTTGCGATAATGATGGAATTAGCATATATTTCGCGCGAGCGTATATTATTTGCTCTCGAGCGCGTTTCGACTGTATGCACCATTGTTCCATTCGATTCTATATTCGATTTCTTTCCCACCTGAGCGTTCACACCTATGAATTGTTATGCATCGCAAGTATATCATGCCTCATCTTTTTTTTCACGTCGACCTTGATAATACATCGAATTTCATCCGGTAAAATTCCATCGGGGAGATTGAAATCTAAAAAAAAAAGAAGAAAAAAATTCCGACGTAAAGTTTAACGTTAAACTCGGAAAAACAGTGTAATAATAATTTCATCTCGGATTCCGTACATCGTGCGAAGTTTTTACGATCGTATTCGCAGGAATAAAATCGTATATATCTCTGCGTCTACGAAGAATAAGGCGAAGAAAAACATTTACAAAATAAAAATCTCATCCATATCTTGACGAAAGAGGGAAGACGCGTTGCAAGCCCTGTCGCATATACTTTATCATATCAATAACCGTAGAAAGGTTATTTAGCGTCTGAATAACGCGACGTAAAAAAAAGAAGAAGAGAACGACGAAGGAGAGACATGCAAGCATCAGCGATAGGTATATAGAGATGCAACGTGCCTTAACCCTCGCACCTTCGGCTTTTTGGTTGACGCTGCGCGTTTACGGCTTGGTCGTAAACACGACACAAACACTCGGCAGAGGAAGAGAAGCAGCCAGTCCCCTCTTAGCTTAACGTGTACTTCGAGAGAGAAAAAAAAAGGAAACTTGCTATTCCGCTATGAGGACGAGTGGCCTCTTTTCGCGTCAAACGAATAAATGGGCACACTTGTCGTCATCGTCGTCAACGCTGCACTTTAACTTTCAAGCGATCGTGTGATCGAATGATGAAAAGTACTGAAATGCTCGACGGTGAGGGCAAAAAAAAATTCAACGAAAATCAACGTTGTTGAATCGATTGTTTTCTCAATGTATAGGCTTTTCCAGCCACTTTGAAAGCATAACAGACTTAAACTTCAGCGCAAACAGGCAGATGATCTCCGCGTGACGGAGGCCCATTAAAGTCGAGTGTAAAGACCATTAAGAGCGAACAACATTTTCTTTCTGCGTGGTGGTTGCGCATTTGCCACGGAATTGTATATATGCCGTTGTTTAAGGATGTTCTCTCTCTTTGACTGCAGCCAAGACAAATATATATACGCGTGCTATATGCTACAAGATGTATATTACGGCGGACTCACTTACGATACTTCGTGGCACGTGCCTGTACGTATTCTTGCGAATATGGAGTTGCGTAGTTTGAATGATTGAGATGAGAATGGTAAGAGTCAATGGGAGATGCTCGACTGATTTTTTTACGAGTTTGATAAATTTTCGCGTCTGCTACATTTGTTTTTTCTGTGGATTATATCAGTACTCCGAGACAGAAATAAATTGATCGCTGTAAATCTTTTCCAGGCCTATACACAGCTTCGAGTTTTCTAAGAGCTTGTAATAAAAAAAAACTAACGAGCGGAAAGTACATTGTTAGCACTTACAGAAATGTTCGAAAAAAAGCTTCGACTATACGAAAGAAAGAAAAAAAAAGATAAACATGCAAATGCGAGAAAGCGGTAGTAGCGAAGCAGACAAGCGCCAAGAGAAAAAGATTGCGCGCAACTTCGATTCGTCTTTGTCGTGACTGAGCTAAAAGCGTCTCGCGTGCTCCGAGATTGAATTTCTCCACGCGCGAGCGCGAGCGCCGCCTCCCCCCACGTTTGATCGTCGCAATGAAAATGACGGATTGTTGAATTCTGCATCCAACGACCAATTTCTCGGAGGGCGATTGCATCTCGCGCGGCAAATTAGACGCACGATAATCTACTGATTGTTGTTTGCTCATGGCTATTTTTGTGTGGGATGTAATGTTGTATTTGGTAGTATTATAGAGACAGTTATAACAATCCTTAGATGATATTATTAGTAATTTTTTATTAAAAAATTGTTTAACTAACTACTCTGGTAAAACTAATTTATTTTTATTTGGAACTCTTAATACCCTTGAATTTGGATTGGATAAATAAATTACTCGAAGTTTTTTTAATAGAAAAAGTGTTATATCAACTTGTATATAATACCCTCACCGTTCTAGTAGTCACGCAATGAATAGAAGTAAAAGAAGCCAACAATTGGTATATCATACTTGATCCCAGTGCATTGACAACCATTAGCAGACGGAACGGTACTTCGCTGTCTAAAAATTGGTAATTCTGCAATGGATACTTTTAGAACATCAATTGTTTCAGTTTATTTATCACAGCTGTAATAAAAATACATTCTTAAAATCATCAGTAATGTATTTACTTCGACGAAGTTACAAAAAAAAAAAAAACGATCATAATTCATTTACAAGAATACATCTATTTCTACAATGTTTAACTTGTGGCGAGTAAAGTCAAAGCTAAAGCAACGAAGCTTTCGCAAGCGAACAACCGCTAACGAAATGCAACCCCGTAAGTCTCGCTCGCACGAATATACAGTGAAAACCGCGATACTAATTCTCGAGGTAAGCCGAAGAGGAAAGGAGACACCTGCAGCAGCAGCACCGACGACGACGACGACGACGTTAATTACATGCACCACTTGCGTGGCAAGTGAAAAGTCAGCCCTCAGAGGATTCTTGACATTGGCTCGAGAATTCCACATCGCGGTTTCTTACACTTGTCTACTTAGACTCGACTGTTTGTCACCGCGTCGCGCAAAAGTTTTCCTAATTAAATTTCACGAGTCGTGGACGACATATTCGCATTTGAATTATTAACATTCGTATAGGAATTATTATTCGTACCATATGTACTATACGATATTATTGGAAACGTTTGAGCTTACGAGGTATGCGTGGGTCGCAACGTCGGCTATTGACAGGTTGAACATTCGGCTGGGTCACGTTAATTTCCACAACAGACCTGTCGTCTGTGCATAAAGTCCTTGCTGCTGCTGCTGCTGCCACTATTGGCACCTTCGCTGCCTGCTGCGCGATAATCCTTGTCTATACATACATACACACACACATACGCACAAATTCAGTCGCCAGCCGTAATTGCAATTATTAACGAGAGCACTTGGACATACGCGCGACCATGCCCGGAGCTCATTATAGCGCGTAAACATACACACTTCGCGTGACGACTTGCTCGTTCGTGTGTATCTGTCGAGTGTTTGCCGTGGCAGTATGTCGTGAAAATTGTCAAACTGTGACTAATCGCGATTAATTGGGTTTTCGACGAAATTTCATTTATGGCGATCCGTTTTCGTTCGAGTTTTAATGAGCAGCGAGATAAAACCGAGATGTCGATTTATTTTGTACATTTCGCAATCGAAAGTTTCAATTTTATTATTCGCGTCGAAACCAATGCAAATGTTATACGTTACGAACTTTTACGGCGACTAATGCAGTCACGCGCGAGATGATAAAAATTTTTTTTTATGAATTTGAATGAGCTAATGAATAAAAGATATAATTTTTGATAGTGCTTACGATTTTTACTCGTGTTCCATAAAAATTATTGCCGTCGTAGAATCAATTTACCCGACAGAGAGAGAGAGAGGGAGAGAGAGAGAGAGAGAGAGAAAAGAGAGATAGAGAAGAAATGAAAAAAAAATGCAATCTACCTTTATTACGCGAATAAAAGACCTCGCCAGAGAGATAAAACGAACAAAACGATACTAATTCATTTCTAAGAAAGCCAGAGAGCGGATCAATATCGGCAGATTTATAGAGCAAAGAAAGCGCGCGGCTTCGAGAGAGAAAAATACACTGCAGTGAAGAGCGACGAGAGAGAGAGAGAGAGAGAAGCGTCAATTTTCTCGCCGCAATCGCGAACTTTTGACGATTAGACGGCGGGCCACTTTAATTAAAGTGACGATGTTGGCGGGGTTTGAAAAAGAAAAAAAGAAAAAAAAAAGGCAAAGGTGCTGCACCACCACTTCGACGTTACGGTTAATAAAAGACGAACGACACTACTTCTTCTTTTTTTATTTTCTTTTGCATTGAAATTGCCACACGAAGCAACGTTCAATTAACACTGTTCTATCGACGTGCGTTGCTTTTTTTTTCTTCTTCTCTCCTCATTGTCGTGCTTCTCAGTTTTTGTGGGGCTTTGATGGATGAGCGCGTGCGAGGTGAACAAAAAAAGTCATGTTTTGCATATATAGGCGGTGTGGAAGGGGAAAAAAAGTTCGAAGTTGTTGTTTCGTCGGGACAAATAGATTTTCAAAGTCGCGTTGCTTTAGAATTTTCGAGGAGACAATATCGGTCGACGCTCAAAATAATTACATTCAAATAGTGCGTTAATAATTATCGAATACAACTGGGCGAATATTTGGCCAAGTTGTACCAGGTCATTAAAGTAATTTGCATGCGTACATACCAAAAGCCGTTTAATTGCGTTACATTCCATTAACATGTCAAAGGTGGGTACACTATTAAATTCACGGACGTTGAACGTTTGAAACTTGACCAATTAACGAATGAACGAAGCTTTTGTGGCCTATAGCGATGAAAATTTTCGTCAACAAATTCGCGTATTACCATGCAAACTAAGCTTTCGCTTGTATATAATCGAAAAACATTTCTCTCGCTTTTTTAAAAAAAAGCGCGTCCTTGTAATGACATAGGCTAAGGTCAGTTGAAAAAAGGGGGGTGGATCCGTGGCCGTGCGCGCGACAAATTTTCCTTCGTGGTGGATAAGATTTATCGAGGCACTTTAGAGCTGACGATAAATCCAAAGGAGAGTCGTGGAAAGAAGAAAATATCGAGCGAGTGGAGAAACGCGATGTATATAATATTATATAGGTTGTAAATTCTTCGTCAACCGCGAACGTTTTGCTCGACGCAAATTGGCAAGTCGAGTCCTTTGACGTCTGCCTGCCGCTGACGTTTCTCCGCTTGGCCGGCTATATATACACTACTGCACTCACTCGCAGATGTTGCTGCTGTGCCTTTGAGAGACCACATCAGCGGAAAAGAGCCTCTCATCTTTGACTCGCGCGCGGGCCGGACTCCGATTTAATTAAATTTCGTTTATGGCTCTTACCAGTCGTACGCGGTACGTATATGGTATCGCTTTTCATGCAAATGTCCAAGGAGGATGATCAACCGTCGTGGGTGGCTTTCTTGTATGTGAAATTTTATCATAGAAGCTGTGACTATGTCTTCAATGAAGATTACTGTACAGTCCTTAATGGATTTTTCATTCAACCGTAATCGAATTTGATATAATCAAGCTTTTACGTAATTCTCATATTACGAAGATACACATTCGGCGATTTATTGACTTTCCTCGCTCGAACAATGAGTCTAATTGATGTTTCCACCTAACGAACCTAATTACTCACAATTGAATGAATCTCCGATGGCGCGATGCTCGAAAGCAGGATGTTCCGGTTGGCTTGATTGATTTGCCAAATGCGCGCGCCTACATTGGCTAAATCCTCAATTCATCTCAACGCACGTTGCTAAACGGTCTCGCCGCTTTTATTTCGTTTGCTCATGTTTTACGTGTATGACCATGTATACCTATACCGAAAGTGTCAAACACATTACGGAATACATCTCATTTGAATAACTCGTCTTTTTTGTGTGTATGTGTAGTTTTCGAATGTCATTTACTAATTGGTGTAGAAATATTAGAAGAACGTTATTACGTGCAAAAATACCGATAATAATTCATCAGAAACTGACGTTAACAAGGTTTCCAGCTAGCCTTTTTTTTTGTTCCTCCGAAGTAAAACGAAAAAAGATGTTCCACTTAATAATTCGAAAGAACGCAAATATAATCGTACGATAAATTATCCTTTTAAATCAGCTTGTTCGTATAACGATATAGGAAAATCGACCGACAGATCAATCGTTGTGATATAATTGAGTGCAGCGCGCGCGAAAGAAAGAGAGAGAGAGAAGGTTATCGGCGGCAGCATTTTTTTACATTCGTTATACCAACAGCACATTGCTATACGATAGTGACAGTTCGACTCTCGCGTTAGTCTACGCCTGGTCATTAACAGTTTCGCATCGCGATAGAGTTCTCCGCTATTTAGAAATTAATATACGAGGTGAAATTGAACACAAAGGAAGTAGCTTTTTTTTTGTGTTCGCAAGTGTATAGTGCACGTAGTGTTGGTGGGGCTATGGAAATTAAGACTGGCGCGCGTCATTTGTCAAAATAGATTGATTATACTGCGGCTGCTTGGAAACTCTGCATTATAATGGTCTTTTCATCGGCTACCGCTGGGTGAACGAGGTATCGAGTGAAGTGAATTATTATAGATTTATATTGCTTTTAGCTTAAGTCTATTTGATTGACCACATACATATATATTCTTCTTTTATCATATGCGATATTTTATGACAAGTCGATAAAAGCGTCTGTCAACGAATTATAATGCCGAAAAGTGGTTTCGACAGGTCGATAAGTAGCTTCAAAGCGTTATTACGTCGTTGGTAAAAAAAAATTGAAATATTTTGCATGCGTGATTGATAGGAAATAAGCGTCGTAAGACTTGATTTACAAGTAAGCCTGATAATTCATTCGAGCCTTTTAAAAAATACGCGGCCCTCTATATATATATATATATATATATTTCTTCGCGTTCATCTCAACTTTTTTTTTTCAATAGCGAAATAATAAAAATATTCTATAGCATCGACTTAAAACAACAATTACACGATAGATCGTCAAAGCACACACGTCTTCCATTACTCATCTGCATGAAGATGCGCATAGTTGCGCAACATCCACATGTGACAAATTGGAATGTCAATGAGATGCGCCGTATGTTGTTTGCGTCGATGTGTGCGTTTATTGTTTGATTTAGCTGAACATAAGCACACGCACGTCGCATTCGTAATATATGGTAATTTAAAATTTTCGCATGATAAGTTTTGTAAAGTAAAAAAAAAATAATATTTCTACTCTCCAATATCCATAAGCAAAGCTCGCCACGTCACAAAGTAGCGACCAAAACATATTTGCCTCCGGCCAAGTTTCTTATAAACCCGCAGCTAGGGGGGTGTGAGAGAAAATCTCGCGTGCGCGGGGCCGGGAAGTTGAATAAAAGGGACTATTCATACATCTGGCGTAGGCGAGCAGCAGCAAGCAGACCCTTCATGCATTCTTGAAGCTTTCTCGTGTGCAATATTGAACGCGCTCGCGCGAGCTGCGTCCCCGAGAACACGACAACTTGCCACTCACTGATTTTCATCTTCGCCTGCGCGCAAAACTAAACTTTCTTCCGGAGAGGGAGAAGCGGCAAACTGTCGCCTTGCGTCTTCGCATAAGCGTCAACTCTCTCTCCCTCCTTGCTCCTCGTAACACACGTGTGTGGGAGCCAATCGATTCTCAGCTTCGTTTTACTGTTGTTAGCCAGATTTACTTCTATTTTTTATGAGTTGGGCTTCTTTTATGAGCGAGCTTCGAAATTATTTCTTCCGCCTTCTAGCGGATACCGATTGAATTATTAAATGAATTCGAGTTGTTTCGATTTTTTTTTTTTGGAATATAAGAAAAAATTTAAATTTGTATTCGTAAATTCGTAGCGAGTTTTAATTAAAAGCGATAACCGATGTTTTCGCGTCGACAAGCAAGTACACCTATTAGTTACCTCGGTCTACGAGCTAAGGTTAAGCTTGTTTCCTTTACATTATGCTTTTAATCTTATAGCAACTCGAATTTATCGCGCGATCGTGGCTGAGAAAAAAAAAAGCCCTGTTGTGTGTCCCCACTGTAAGGTGCAAGTGTCGTTACTCTGCGCTCGAATTCCTGGCGAGTTTGCACTATGCAGAGCCGCGATCGAGAGAGAGAGAGAGAGAGAGAGAGAGAGAGAGAGAGAGAGAGAGTGAGAGAAAATTCATAGTAGCAGTAAGGTAGTCGGCCGGCGGGGATGGAAAGAAATAAGGTCAAAGAAAAATACAAAGCTTTCCTCTGCTCTTCGAGGAGCAATATATAGCTATTCTCGGATATACGGGCTGCACAATATTTACCTTATCGCCGATGTTTGTATATATAAACAGTATATAGTAGTACGGGATGTATCTCTGTAGGGAGCTTTGTAGCGAGTTTTTAGTTGATAAATGTTCATTTAGTTTGTTTTGTACTTTCTTTTTTTTGATAGTGTGGATTGAAAGGTATATGAAATTGAGAATTTTTTGTTCTACGATGAGCGTATAATTGAGTATTTGAAACTACTCGCTAACGTATGTTTAATCGAGAATACCATTCTGAATTATTCGTTGAGTGAGAGTTTGAAAACTCGTATAAGATTCGCTTTCCCTTTTAATGTGGTTCGAGTATCTTGCGGGAAGAAATTGCATTATCAAATAAAAAGGCAGGATGAGTAAACAAAACTACGGTTTCTCGCATCTTCTTGCAAAACAATTTACAAACATATTTTATTAATACAAAGTTTCGTAATAATCTGGGGGGGGGGGGGGAGGCCCAGTAGAAAGAAACCATCTAACGG
>JAWWMK010015792.1:0-20859 GCA_035047105.1 Galeopsomyia nigrocyanea
CATAATTTATCATATGAAAATAGCACATCTTCATGATAAATGTTGATACCGAAAGTTACTTTTCAGTACCAAACAATCTTTTCATCTGCTAAAATACTTTTTTCTTAAAATGGCGGTATTAGGACACTCACTTTTTTACGCAAAAAATAAGTTGTTCGCTTCAAAGTGTTATAACTCTGGTTAAACTTAACCAAATTAATCGTTCAAGGCACCATTTCAAATAAAAGGGCGAAGGGGCAGCTTTCAAACGAGGCCACGTATGTTGAAAAATTCGCTTGGCGTAAAAAGTTATGGCGGTATTAGGTTCTCGTACCTTATTAAGGAAAAATCGTCGCAATGAATATTGGAAAAAATATGTTAGAAATTTTGTGTGTTGATGAAAAATGCCGGAATAAAGATCATCCGCTTACGAAATATGATATGTATTACAAAGTTAAATACGATTTGTAAAAAGTGAAACTTCCTTATGACATATAATTACTCCACAAAACTGATTATTCCATCGACTCGTTGTGTTTTTTTGTTCCTACTAACAAGTTGCAGATTGGAAGAAATAAATATTGCTCCAAAATATCTTTTCATAACTTAAATTCTACTAAAATAAGAGTTTATATTATCTTGACAAGGTTGTCTATATGGTTATTTCAAAGCGATTTCGGAAAACTCAATTAAAGTATAGAGACTGATCTCGCAAACAAGATAGGACAGACAAAATATCAATTTTTCAATAAATTGGTATTTTATGAGATTTATGTAATTGTTTGCTGTATTATTTATTCGTTTAAATGAATCTAACTCTATGACTGCACGGCATAACTGCCTAAAACCATTTTTCATGATTTCGAGATATTCGGTAAGATCAGCAAACTACTTTTGAAATTTGATATCGGGTCGAAATGATCTACTGTTGAGGCCCTTTCGAAAGGTGTATCGCACTATTTCCAAAACGTTGTCTGTGCTGATATTTTGGGCCCTGATGTCGAGTTAAGTTGTTATGACGGGATGATCGAGTTAAGCGGTTATGCATTTTTCACGATGTCACGCATATAATAGAATTTTTTGGCCTATTTGACTAAGATACTCGAGAGTAACATAGAGTAGTACTTACTGATCAAAATTTACTAAATAAATGAACTTTAGCTGGTAAAATAATGAGCTTCAAATTCAATACGTAAAAAATAAAAAAAAATTATCGGGCACAGCTGATGGCTTGTTTTAGTTAGAAGACGGAAAAAGTAGACAAAATTGATTACATTGCCAAACACAGAGAAGCTCCTATAGCTATATATTACTGAATCTAAAAATATTACTGAACATTGACATAGGATACATGTATGCAGCATTATCTGGATTATTATTTTTACCAACCGCGGAGCATTCACTAAATTCTGTTATTTATATCATGAAAATTCCATATAATATAATAATCCATATAAAACTAAATTATTTTGAGAACTTTAGTCTGTTTGACAATTTTCAATTTCGTAAATAAAAATTTTAATTTCTTTATGTATTTAACTTAATATGAAAAAAAAAATGATAGAGATAAGCGCGCGAAGCGCACTAGACATCAATATAGTATTTAAAAATTGAACAAAATGAGGAAAAAGTTACGTAAAAAAGCGTACATCAATGCTCTGCCGTATATCTAGATCTTATAGGCAGCCATGTACGCTGGCTGCAATAGAATATTTTATCGCTGCTCTATCGTAAAAGTTCTCTTTGAGCGATCCATTTATTGGTTGCTAAACATCGATATATTGCTTTCGGAATACATTGTGAATCGCAAAGAGAGCCCCCGGCCCCGGCTCGTTCACGAACGTGACTGTGCTTTACGTAACTTTTTCCGACGAGCTCTTCAAAGCTTTTAAAAGCTTTTTCAAAAGGATCGATTTCTGCAACACAGAATACGTACATCGGCCGTACTTTTTAATCAATGAAAAATATAACAAAAAATTCGCATAAAAGTACGATATTGAAGTGTTTATTCTTTTTCGTTCGTTTTTTTTTTAAATGTTTTAATGTTCAAAATTTTATTGATGAAAGCTCTAGGGTCATGTAAACAGTATGAACGTGTTGCTTGTCAAGTGCGATGATGGTGAGAAGCACGGGTGAAAGCGCACGATCAGAGCGACGCGTAAGAATAATTGAGATGAGGTAATTGTGATGAAATTTGGTAGGTTCGTGGGCGTAAGGGGCGGGACGCGATGAACATTGTAATACATAATAATGAGCGAGAGGATCCAAGAGAGGGTGGCATGCATGTACAGCTTTGAAGCGTAGGTGTTACACCGAGACATGTGACAGCGAGTAAGTAAGCGGGCTTCAGACGACGCTGCCGCCGCCGTCGCCGCAACACGTATGCGCCTCAGCCTTATCCATGATAGATCGATCAAAGATCCCTGGGGATAAGACTGTCACATCAACTAAGGATCAGCAAGCTCTTCGCCTTCTCCGCCGTAGCCCTCGTGCTTTTTTAGCTATTGCGCCTGTTTTGTCCTGTTATTTCCTCTACCTATCATTGCTTAAATATCCTATCACAAAACACCTACAACGCCCATCGCATTTTCGATTTTCTCATCATCATGCCATCCTCAGACTTCTATCAACGCGTCTTTACCAGCAAATCGCTTTTTTTCTTCTTTCTCATTCCTTCCCTTCCTCCTTATGATTTTTCGTCTATTTCAAATAATAAAACCTTGAAATTGTTTGATAATACCACTTTGTAGGCTGTAGAAGTATCATGAGAAAAGTCAATTGTACGAGAAGCGAGATCAAACTTAAATTTCTGAGCTATAAAAATCAAATGATTAAGGTGGAAAGTAAATTACAGAAACAAAAATTGCAAAAGTGTGATTTTGACGAACCAAAGTTTTCGTTCATAGAACAATCAGCTTCATTCGCAGATGGCTGTAACAATTTATCGTAAATATACATATTTTTCGAAAATTATCCGATATTACTGCACTTATCGAAGAACGAAAAAAAATGTACATACCTATACTATTCGTCATGATGATTTTTGAATGATTGTTATTATAAACGGTGATCATAACAACGGGGTTCACGAGCTTTTTTCTAAGATCAACTTTTATGTAATTGTACATATCACATTTCAGAAATTTTTTTTGAGAACAGCAATTAAGTTTAGATAAATCTACCACCCTGAGGCTGATGATTCAACCAATACCTTTCTACCAAATAAAGTTGAAGCAGTAAGATTTCAAATCGTCATAACTTTTTATCCCGAGCAAATTTTTCAACGTACGTAGCCTCATTTAAAAGCGGTCCGTCCACCCTTTAAAATGATGCTTCGCACAATTTATTTGGTGAAGTCTAACCAGAGTTAATACACTTTGAAGCGAACAACTTATTTTTGGTGTAAAAAATACCCAATTGCGCCACTTCGAGAAACAAGTATTCTGGCAGATGAAAATAATGTTTGATACTGAAAAATAAGTTTCTGTATCAACATTTATTATGAAGACAGGCTATTTTTATTTGATAAATTATGTGGTAATGTCTTAATTATTAATAAACACTGGTTTAAAAAATAAACTAGAAATTGACCATTGTATGTTGCAATTGGTCGAAATGAATTTTTTTCGAGTTTTTTTACATTTGCGTTTCTTTATTTGAACAAGGAAATAAAAAACTGTATTGAGAAAAATGAAATTGAAATGTTCACCCATCGTTTATGTAGGATTTTTGAAAGTGGCGGTATTGGGTGGACTCGAATGAGAATAGTAATACGGTCGACATTTGGCTTATTTGTGCGATAAAGGAAATTCTGATGAATGTTTATGAAAGAGCAGAAGAAGACGAATCGAATGGTATATCGCAGTTTCATGTTTAGGTATATTAGACTATAGTTAAAATGACACATATTCGTCCACAAGAATTTCGGAGAGTTGGGAAATTTGCTCATCCAAAGCATAAAAGAGCTCGTGTAAAACGAATTTCGTATTCGGGTATGATTTAAATCATTGGAACTTTCGTTACTTAATAATTCAAACATAGTGTCACTGCGGCGTACCGCTGTAGCAAGCGTACATATGAAATAAGAGCAAGTGGCGGAATTGGGTGGATGGCGAAATTGGGTAAAGGTACCTTATTTGATACAAGCAATATAGGAACCAAATTTCAAGTTCATTGAATTAGATGTTTTTTCGTGATCATAAATACTGAAAAAGCTTCTGTATAGGACTATTTTTTATACGTTATGAGCATTTTTGTCATAAAATAATAAATCTTTCTTTAATTATAAGGCATAAGTATGTATTGGGCTTCTGTAACACCTCGAAAAACTTGTGCTAAAATTCGGCCGAGCCCGGACCGGATGGAGGCCACGAGCTCAATAGCTTTCCGAGCTTTTCGAATTCAAACTTCTTAGCTAGAAATGTCGAATGTGTATCGCGATCAATTATCTTCGTAAATACGTATTGGCATGCAAATAACTCCGGACCTCAAAGCTCGAGTTGGCTCGAGCTGCTTTTTGTCCCCGAGCCCAAACGAAGCCAAGCTTTGCAAGAAGCCCACGATGACGATATTCGATGAAACTAACTGACTTTAACGTGAATTTTTTCGTTTTCAGGTGAGTATTGTACACGCAATTTATAAAATTTAGCCAGTTCTCTGAATAAAGATCATACAAACGTTTTTTTCGCACTTTATTTAAAAAAGATGAATCTTACGAATCTATGCACTTAAAATATTAGCTTATAGAATTAAGATATTGAAAGTAACGTGCCGTCATATATAATAAGTATAACATACGCAGCACTTACGCATACACAGATCTTTTTAATCACCTCATTGTGGTTCCTGATACCATAAACACATTCTGCATTGAATCTTAACGTTAATTTGTTGGCAAAATCGAGCAAGAATCTATACTAATTTGATTGGAAGATTGTAGAACGTCTTAGAATTGAATCTTTAATAAACCAGATTTAAATTAGAAATTAACTGTACAAGATAAGAAAATTAAATCTGCGAGCAATCAGTTGAATGCAAGTTGACATCAAGCGAAATGATATTATAAATTTATAAACAAGATACAATATGTAGATCACTTATAAAAGCTGTCTACGTACATATCGAATTGTGAAGAAGCAGGAATCCAGTATACTTGAGATAGAAATATAGTCTCAATAGTCTGAAGTTTTAAAGAAGTTGATAAGTAGCGACGTATTCCAACTTTCCACTCGACGCCCCCAGCTACGTTCCTCACTCTCTTTCATTTCTTATTATAATGAATGCATATCGGCTTAACCGAAAGTGTAGAGCCGGGGATAGAAACCCTTTTCGCTTACTGCAGCTACAAGTCTTCTGGACTTACAGCTGGCAAGTAAAGAAGAACGAAAAATGCTAAGAAATTTAAGAAATTGGCCGAATTATGGCTGCAAAACGTACTTTCGATTATTTCGTGGGTTTGCATTAAGCCCTGTATTTTTAAACTCAAACATAATAGAAAATATACATATCTATCGTACATTTAAATTATATTTCTTTTATAGTCAAACGACTTAAATTCAGTTACCAAAACAATTATTGTTTCGAATATTTGAAATCACCGTGACCTTGTGTCTTTTTATCAATTGCTTGATTTACAAATTTTTCAAGTCAAAAATAAGTTTCGTTCGATGATCGCGGATATTTTCTTTACATTACAATAAATAAATTTATTGCATGATCCTTACGTGGCACAAAGTCAGAAACTTATAATTCAAATTTTTTTTTTAATTCAAATTCGAACTCGTTTGATCATCAAAAGATTAACATCGATCATTATTAATATTCATTAGACATTGTTTAAAATGTTTATATAGAAATAAAAATTTTTACAAAAACAATTTTAATAATATTGGAAGCTTACTTAAATACTTCATTTATAGTTTTTCTTGCAAGAAATAGTTTCGCTCTGTTTAAGCTAGTCTCTAATATGTAACTAAATTTATAATGAAGCTTTCTTTTGAGTCAATCTGATAGTTACTATGTGCCGTCGAAATTGTATGTACATATATACAACGTATATTTCTTCTATTTTTGAAAATTTACAAGATAGTGATAAAAATTACTTCAATCATTCAATTTTATGTTACTCACAGTATCGTAAGGAGACTCAAATGAATGATTCTGAGCTAAAGCATGAATGATAAAATTATTGCGAAAGTATATTTAGGTATTATCCGAGAACCAGCAGCTCAAAATAATCAGCATATTACATGCGAATTTCTGCCTTTAATTAAAAGTTCTGTGGATTTACTCATATTTATTCAAACAAGATATTCCTTTAAGAACCAATCTGTTTTTTATGTAATTTTCCTCTATGAATCTTTTTTAATTTCGAACCTAAAGATAGTCTACTTTACCAGTTGCAGAGTAGAAGAAACCTTTATAAGATCATCTACAATCTTTCGATTTTTTTATGCTTTTGTTGAATATGAATTTGAATTCTCCATAAACTATGGAAGGTGTATAATCAGGAAGTCATTCTGTTGGAACATACATAAAAAATCAAGTTGATATATTATTATGATAATTCAGGTTTAATGATAATGTACTAAAACGTTATTTACATTTATATAGTCTTCAAACGTTAGATTTGAAACAATGACCGTCAACAGGTCTTTATGTACATACATACATTCTATCTGACTGTATTTTATTTGTATACAATATGTAAAAATAAATGTTGATTTACATTTAATATGTACAATATAAATTTACGAGTGTAAAAAAAATCTAGCTGCGTCGTTCAGAAAATAAAACTATAGTGATTAAAACTTATCTAGTTATGAAATAGTAAATCGTATAAAAACAATCTTTTGTGCGTGATATTTTACCTATCACTGATTGGCACTTGATTCCTCAAAGCTCGCTTTTGACATGTAAAATTGTTCTCCGAACCATTCTTTATGCATTTCCAAAAAGCTGTCAAGAGTTATATTTCAATTTATTTAAACAAGTTTTTGATATTTTTTCAATAAAATCAAATTCAACTTTTTACCTTAAAAACATATCAATGTACTTTAAAACTACTTTCATCTTTTCATCAGACATATCCGTTTTTTGAAGCAGATCGGGCAACCGTACTAAAAGAAAAAAAATTGGTATAAAAATTGAGTTTTACTAATTTTCACTTTGTAATAAATACGGTAGCAAACTTACCGAACAATCGAACTAAATGAATGGCCCCAAAAGTTTTTGATGGTATTGAACTTTTATCTACATCTTCTTTTACTAAACGCCATTTACTTGCTTTTTCAAGTAATTCGTTTATTTTAGCTGAATTGATGGGAGCAGCAGACATTCTCAAGGTGACGCCTCGAGGACTCGAACATCTGGAACTTGTACTTGCTAAACTGTAAAAATCGTTGCAGACTTTGAAATAGCAGTTGTTTTCCGAAAATAGTATTTTCATGAAACATTTTTTAATAAACACCTTGATACATTTCCCGTTTCTTGTTTGATTTCCTCGACGGGCTTGAAAGGCTTCGGTTCTTCCGCAGAGTTCAAGCGAGAAGATCTCAATTTACGCCTTGTAGTGGTCATAGGAGAAGCTTTTTCAGCTTCGACTTCTTGTTCTTTGAATGGAGGTAGATGAGCGAATTCAGAGTCAACTTCTTCTTTTATTATGTCAGATCTGGCAAACCATTGCATTTTATTGAACTTCAAATTTTTTAAAGTTATTTATAATTTATCAATTGGAATGAAAAGTTAACTCACTCAATAATTTCATCTTTAATTGTGATTGATTCATCGTGAACTACAGGTACAGAGGTAGCCTTTACCTTCATACTATTGTACTGATCTCGTTCAGTTCCATACAAAAGCAATCCAGCTAATGTGTGATCAAAATAAACTCTAATACCGTCTGCAGTTTCTCTACACAAGTTTATATCAGTAATTGTTTTTTCTAAAATATTTGGTGCTTTACTATTTCTATGTCGCTTATCAGGCATGTCATTTAATTGTGTATTTGTGTAATGCAGTACCCAAGATTCTAAAATACTTATAACTGTTGGTTGAGCTGGTAATACAGCAAGCTATAAAATAAATGTTTATAAATTTTACATAGAAAATTAAAATACTCATAGACGTACTTTATTCTTATTATTAATCAGTTCGTGATCCTGCTCTAAAACTCTTCTTAGGGTATTGCCTATGTCAATATCCACTTCATGTCGGAAACGGTCTGTGTTACTACCACTCCCACTGTCTTCATCTGCTGATGTACCTTCTTCAAATTCTGAACTACTTTCGCTGTCTTCTGTGACAATATCCTACAAAACAATAGTTACAATTAGATACAATAAACTATAAATCTATATTAAACGGTAGTTGACAAGAAATCAATCAGTAGAAAAAGTTTACAAGCTTCACTAGCTTCTTTTACTTTTGGACTGTTTAAATTTGTTTCAACTGCCAAGCAAATGTAATTAAGCTTAATAGAGAATTTACTTTTTTATATACTTCTTTCTGGCATTTATCTCAGAGAAAATTGGATTTGACTCTTGATTTCAATTATACTTTAAAATAATTACAATAAAACTGCCACAATGAACATTATAGAAACCAATAAGTGTTATAGAATGGAGCCAAAATTTCTACTGGATATACAATACTTTGTTCTTAAGCACGTTTTCGAGAACGTATAAAGACAGATACAAGAATTATTTATCCCAAAAACACTCACAAACATGAGCTCAATATTTCAATAGAACTTCAAATTGATACATATGAATAAAACAATAGTGCTCAAGATACATAAACTGGAATCTATGTACCTCAGTGTCATAATCCTCATTTTGCCCAGAGCTACCATCCTCTGATGAACCAGTAGTTCCAGAAGTAGCTCGACTACCACTACTCCTACCTCTTCTTTTTGCTTCTGTACCTGATTCTGTGGATCGATCAGAAAATTTGTGGCTCCTCTTTTTACGCTCTCTCCTGTACAAATATGCTCCTCTGAAATGAAAATTGTAACACTTTAGTAAACATTATAACTTTTAGTATCACTTTTATTACATATTGATTATAACTTACAATTGTAGTTGGGCTTTCTGAGCCAAGTCTCTTTGCAATTGACGATTCTCTCCGGTGTCTTTGAGGACATATTCCTCTGTCACACATCGATCCCAGGATGAGTTCCATCCCTGCATTAAAATAGTCAGTTATAGAATTATTTTAAAACAATAATTTAGAATGACATTACTAGACATTTTTACCTGGAAGTGGATGAGGTATTCTACAGCTTTCCTACCTCTTTGATCTTTATTTATAATTACGTTTAGAACCTACAACAAAATAAATATTGTTTTTTGATTCATGAATTTGTTTACGAATAATGAATTTAAACACATTATTTTATCAGTTCTCTTTCGACTTTGAATAACAATTTGAAACTGGATATTCTTTCATAATTAAGACTTTAAATGTTATATTAGTAAAGTAAAATTGCTCCAATTTAAAATAAACAAATTTAAAATAAACAATTTTAGAGGTTATACCTTTGAGTCGTACAAAACTTTTGCTTTAGTCGGATCTGGTTCATAACAAAGAACTTTCTCTCCATCTAAAAACTTAAATTTTGGACCACGAGTCGATACCATTGCGCTTACTTTTATAACATTAACACTCAAATTAAATACTGTTAGAGCAACAAATAAACTACGGCAAAGCCGGTGTCCACTCTGCACCGCGAGATAATAATATGCAATAATATGTAAACAATGTCTTGGGGTGGTGGTTTCGGGTAAAGCAGTATCAAGTAACAGTGATCTGAAAGATATGGTAGATGGCGTGGTCTATATGTCGATAAGTCGATACAGCAGAATACTGTACAACATGCGGGAGTTTGAAAGTTATTTATGGGCTAAAGAAACTTAGCATAACATTGACGAAAATTGTTAAAAGAAAAATACAGATAAACTGGATGAGGTTAAAAAAGAGCAAAATTAATTAGTTTATCCGCGCAATTTTGTTTCCATTGAAAAAAAATTGATGATGTTGGTTCGTCAGTTTTTCTTATTGCATTTGCGACTTGCGTTATATTGAATTTGCAATTCAGGAAATAGTCTCAATCGTTTGCAATCCCGCGCAGTTTTTCTACATAATCAAATTCACGTGCACAAATTGCCATCACAATAATTATTGAGTGTTTAATAAATCCGGGAACGAATCGATAGTTTGATCACGTAGAAAGACTGTGCGAAATTTTTGCAAAAACAATTGAGACTATTTTCTGAACTGCAAAATCAATTTGATGCAAACGCAATTTATTGAAAAACTGACCAACCAACTTAATGAATTTTTTTTCAATGAAAACAAAATTGCCCTAACAAACTAATTACTTTTGCTATCTGTTAACGTCACGCAGTTTATCTATATTTTTTAACAATTTTCGTCAGTGTTTCGCTGAGTTTCTTTAGCCTATTAGCAGGCCATCACAGCTCTACCTTATACAAGCTCAGAACCAATCAATCGCAGTGAAAAGATGGTTAAAACATGCAAGCTCATTTTTTAAATTAAAGTAAAGCAATACTCTCTAGTATAATGCATTTGCATAGTTACACATCCTAAATATACACCACCCAAATTCATCGGACTACTATCTACAGCTCATTCTCTTGCGGACACAGCAGTTTACTTTCATATACTGTGGGAGCTCTAGGAGCGATAATATGAAAAAAATTAACAAGAAGCCAGCACCGTTCTTTCAAAGATGCACCGCGCTAAAATTGTGCATGGAAAAGAATATGGAAATATCTCAATCCTTCAAAAATGATTTACTTGACACATCTAAGGTACCTGTACCTAATACCGCCATGTAAGGTACCTTTACGCAATTACGCCATCTACCCAATAACGCCACTTGCTCTTATTCCATATTTACGCTTGCTACAGAGGTTCATACGCTACGGTGACATTATGTTCGTATATACTGTTAATTAATGAAAGTTCCAATGATTTAAATCATCTCCGGATATGAAATTCGTTTTACACGAGCTTTTTTATGCTTGCGACATACCATTCAATTCTTCTTCTTTTGCTCTTTCAAAAACACTCATCAGAATTTCCTTTATCGTACAAGTAAGCCAGATGCCGACCGTAATACTATTCTCATTCGATTCGACCCAATAACGCCACTTTCAAAAATCCTACATAAACGATGGCTCAAAATTTCAATTTCATATTTCTCAATACAGTTTTGCATTTTTTTGTTCAAATAAAGAAACGTATAATGGCCAATTTCTAGTTTACTTTTTAAACCACTGTTTATTAATAATTAAAAAATTACCACATAATTTATCATGTGAAAATATCACGTCTTCATAATAATTAATAAACGTTGATACCGAAACTTATTTTTCAGTATCAAACATTATTTTTATCTGCCAAAATACTTTTTTCTTAAAGTGGCGGTATTATAGGTACAATCACTTTTGTATACCAAAAATAAGTATCTTTATTCAAAGTGTAATAACTCGGCTTTATATAATCAAACTGATCGTGTGAGGATCACTTTAATAAGGGTAAACGGACAGCTTTGAAATGAGACCACAAGCTTTGAAAAATTCGCTCGGGGTAAAAATTTTAGCTTGTTCTTGAATTTTTCTGTACAGATTAAGCAACACGCTATTGTGTCACCGATGAATTCTTATCTGAATTCTTATCTGCGATAGCGTACAGTGGCATACTTAGAAACAGCTTTATTATCATCAACACGCGTGTGAATTTCTAGTATGGAACCATATATTTTCATGCTTGTTTGCATGTTCCTACATCTACAAGAACACCTGAAATTCTAGGTGCCGTAAATTAAATGATAAAAATATTGGGTTTGTTCAACAAATATTTAACACAACTTTGTATAAAATTGTTTAAAATTTGAAAAAAAATGATTTGTTAAATATTGTTATATCCTGTGTCAATCATTAGATGTAAATCATTAAAATATAAATCGATAAATATTCTGTGCGAACTTTGATTTAATTTGAGAAACACTTTCGAGTTTAGCACCATACAATTAGTAATCAATAAAATTGTAAACTAACGCGATTCGGCCGGCTATTGTCTTAGCCGAAAACCAATTAATAATATACTAATCGATGAAAAACTAATCAATAATCAGACAGAGGAAAAAAAATAATGTCATCTTCGTTCAAACCATTGTTCGCCAGAGTATAAAAGGGATCGCTAATTGTATGCAGAAGCTTCAGTTGTAATCCAGTAGCCTAAGAACGCTGGTCAACTATATTATTGTATACCAGTAGTCTTTGCCACTGGTCAATAAAAGTAAGCAACACAATCATTTACTTATATTTTCCTAGTGGTAAGGATTAGTATCCTTCAATAGTATTACAGACTCTCTGAGTTCTGTTCTATCTTCCCATTTTCAAATAATTAATATTACAGATCAAAAGTCTGTTTTAATTATTTTTCTATTCCAAAATACTTAATATTACAAATTAAACAGTTGTTTTAAATATTTATTTCCAATCCGTTTTCAAATCATTTACTTTCGTTCATGCGAACTCTCATTTCCTTGAATCACTAATATATTATGATATAGCAAATTAAACCGATTTTGGGGAGATCATACTTTCCTTAATACTTATATTAGATTTCTCACTGATTCTAGGATTGAATATCGTCAATTATTATCACATAAACAAATCGTCCATATGCTTAGAAAAAATTGCGAAAAGTGTTTGTATGAAATAAAATTTTTATGCAATTCGGAGAAACTGAACTAAAGGTATTTTTAAAAATAATTAATTTATTAAAGTCGCATGATAATGTTGATAATTTTTAAAGCAAGTAGATCAGATTTTTTTTCAAATTTTTTTTAAACTAAAAATTTCCAAAATAAACTTTAACTTGGCATTATCATTTCACCGTTGGCCATTTCTGAGCGTGATACAATTGCAGAAAAAAATTCACAACTACTTAACATTCCATAAACTTTTCAAGCTTAATCGTCTTTCGATACAAGCTACCTTCCCCACAACCACAGGAAGCGACTAGAGCAATTTTGTAATTTGATTCTTCTAAATCAATCATAATTGTCGTAGCCTTGATTTTTGAAAGAAAACATTGCTAGAATATGTGCATATCGCAGCAGGATTTTCTGACATGTTCATTTAAAGAACCTCTAAAAAGTTTTCGACGTTTAGTTTTAAATAAGTTAATATAATGCCGTAACTATAACAAGTTCTAAAGAAAATTGTAATAATATTTTAATAATTATCATAAAAAATAACATTTTTACAGATGTGAAAAAGGTATAAATTTTAATTTACTCAATACAACTAATTATTTGAAACCACTAAATTGTATGTAAAGCTTCATGAACATTCAGCGACACATGCCCCATTTATGCAGTGCTGGAATAAAGCAAACGATTATTACCATTATCATACATTTTGATTTATCGTTTGATTAAGAAAGCGAAAAAGCTCTTACTAAGCCTTCTCCACAAGTAGAACCTTCAGCAGCGGGAGCTTTACCGACACATTTCATGTTCGTCATAGACTTTGTGCAATGCAACTTCCAACATACTGTTTCATTGAACTATCAAAATTAAAATTTTCGTAATGTTTAAACCCAATTGATTATATTTTTCAACGTAGCAATATTACACACTCACTATGCATGGTTTTCCACCTCGCGCCAAACATTGTTCTTCTAAAGTTAAAAATTTGCCTGGTAGTGCATGTATCAATGTGTCACCTATATTTTTAGGTTTGTTTTCTAGACAATTAGAAACTGTCAGGCTGAAAATGAACTTGCATATTAATATAATGCATAAAAATAATGTTATTCATATGTACACTATTAAATCAACCTTGCAAATTCTTCCAATAGCTTTTTACTACATCGGGACCAACAAAGACTATTCACAGATCTGAACTTCGCACTTGCCATAATGTAACCATCTTTCATAGAACAATCGATTGCATCATCTTCACCATCATGAGGTAATCCCAAACTGTTAACAATAATTATTTTATTGAATGATTTCCATGCATCATTGAAATTGAATATTTGATTGTATTTTTTATGACTTTTGTATAAGTTCTAATATAACAGATATCATTCAAGTTTTTATAATGTTTAACTTACAGGTGCCCTATCTCATGAGTAGCTGTTATAATTCCGGCATAGCCTCCGTTGTCTTCGAATATTGCTGTATTTTTTCTTTTAGAGCATGCTTTTCCCGTAAAAGCTTTTCCTGGTAAATAAAATAATGTTACACATCTGACAATTAAAGACTTGTAAAGAAGAACATTTTATTGGTACCTAATGCTGAAGATTTACAATAACTCGTAGTTTTTAAACTACATATATCTCGCCTACCAAAAAAAAAAGAATCATCTGAGTGGTACCGTTAAAAGAGTCATCTAAATTCACTACAATTAACATAAATATAATTCAAAAATCAATACTTAGTCATGATTACAACCATATCTTTGGAAGTAACAAATTTAGTCTCAGACTCAAAATATATTCCTGCATCTATCAGTGCTTTCTTTGCTTGTATTCGACCGCTATCATCTAAATTATTGTATAGGAATTTTAATGCAGTTTCATCCTAAAAGCATAATAATATCAATAATGCAATTACGCAATCTGAAATCTTCGAAACTTTTCGAATAATATTATAACGTATTTTAAATTAAGTAAATGTAATTATAATTATTATTTTTAGAAATTTAAAAGGTGATGCGATTACTTGTGCTAAAATAACGCCAGCTATATTAAGCTTCACTTCAGGAAATTTTAGAATGCTATATCGTAAATCCACGCCATTCCAAAAAGGTACTAAATAATTCATCGCCAAATGAGGGTCTTGACCAATATATCTGTAAATATTTTTTTTATATATTAATGTAAATTTTTTCAGCAATTAATTTATTTTACAGTTTAAACCTTATAACAAATAATTTGAAAAACATAGTTAAAATCTATATATTAAACTTACTTATAAATAGATGCATCAAGTACAACTAAAATTTCTGGATAGAAAACCTTCAACGGTTGTTGTCTTTTTCTTTTTTTCATGTATTTTTGAGAGTACCCAATTGTATCATCCAGTGGTTGATAATGAAAAGTTAGATTTTGACTCGATATTTTGAAAATAACGTGGTCTTCAACGTTAGTTTGATTACAGGTCTTGGAAATTTCATTGATCAAACGCTGAGGGAGAGGGCTTATAGCTAAATCTGTATCAATCGTACCGTCCTGTAGTAAAGATTATAAGCAACATTTATCAATTTTTCTTAAAATTATGTTGACATTTTTAACTAGAAATTATATTAGAAAATTTGTTATGGTTCTCATGTAAACATTTTATATAAAATCAGATGAAAGCATATGTTTCATAAAAATCTCTATGTATATTCCATACTCACATAATACAAGTCAGTATGTTCTTCAAATTTATATTCCACCAATGAAACCATATTTTTTGAGTCCTGATAAATTCCGTTAATATTATCTAAAACCTTTTATAGATACAATGAGTTTTTATTTAACATTTTTGTTCACAAATAATAAAATAAACGAACAATAAAATAAAGATAAAATATATTTTTAGCTTTTTAAAAACAGTACATGTGCAAGTATGAAGACCGTGCAGATTTTCGGTTAAATAAATTTACATCCAAGTGCAATACAAAAATAAAAGACATCTTTTTGTAATGTATATATAAGTACCTCAAGCTCGCGCGTGCATGCATTTCCAATAAGTAAAATGTCATAAATTATATTTCCTTACGTTAGTCAATGGAGTATATTGAACAAGTGAAGAATTTTCTGAAGATGTTTTGACATGCCAAATTGGTGTTTTTTTCCCAATTAAAATATTATCTCGCTGCTTCAACTGTATATCGTAATGCCTACCAAAAGCCACAAAAGATAATATACGATTCTGAGACGACAGTCGACGGTTGATTTTAAATGTAGGCAACGAATTAATTTTTATGAATTCATAATTAGAAACTAAAATATTTATATTCCAATTAAAAATTTCATTTATAAATAATACATATATTTTTATATATTATACCTTGATCACGTTCTACTCTGAACACCCTAGAAAACTCTTCATTCGTCATCATATCGTAAATCTAAAAATAAAATTTACAAAAAGAATTTAATTAGTTTATATCTGTATGTATGACAAAGTCGCACATTCACATGTGCTCTACTTCAAATGGGATGTCGCACATCAAAGTTTCAACGCACGCACATCATATCATAAATCAGTTACGGTAAATTTTAATAAAAACTAACATACTTGCCCATTTGAATTCACGTTTTTGATGAGCATTTCCATCAAAAACACTACCTTCAAGCTCATGAAAATGTTCATTTTGTCAATCAATTATTGTACTGACTGTAAATATATGAAGTACAAACGCAATGACGAGAATGCAAAATTTATGCATATAAATCAACGGTTACAAAAACTTTGTCACCATAAACTAATCGAGTACTCGCAACCGTGCAGTTGCTACGTGTATCATTCAGTGTTCTCATAGCAAACTGACTCCTTTTTCAGACGAGCCACGAGTAAGTAGTCGTATGGGACTCATAAATAAACCAACAAACATACGGGCTACATGTAATCACGCCGTCTCTAAGTAGATGCAATACTGTTAAAGAATTTCATATAAGTATGTCATTATACGTGATTCTTTTCAAAACGTGAGCTATTTACACATTACAATTGTATGTTCAAAGTGTTATTAAGTAACTGTATGTGTGACTTTTATCAATTATCGTTTTTTTTTTACAAATAAGTGTATATTTGTTGCTTCAAAATGAATTAACTATGAAGCACCATTATAGAAGACAAAAATTTCAGTTGATAATTTTTTTTACTATAATCATTAAAACTACAGGCCTATTGAAAAAGTAGGTTATTTAGTTTCGTATGGATTGCATGAATAACAATATAATTTCTTGGTTCTTAAAAATTGTAGAGAGTATCTGTGTCATTTACAAATAGTTGGTAGATTAATTATTTTGAAAAATTGAGCAAACAACTGAAATTATAGCAATGCGCCATTTTTTGTAAAAAGACATGTCTGTTTCGTTTTTATCAAGAAATTAACTAAAATTTGATAATTCGAAAATTATAATTGGCATTAATACGCTTATCATGATTACTATATTACACGAAGACTTAGTTTTTCACTATACGTATATAGTCTCTCAAGTTCAAATAATGCCTATGCCGAAATATGTAAATTATTGTATATCATTGAAATTAATCATTAACCTATAGATTTTGTGTTTTTTATTTCATACTAACTGTAAAATAAGAAACTTTTTCCATAAGCCCACACAACAAACCGCAGCTCAGAAATAAATACATAAGTTATACCGCGGCGAAATTGGAACGGCTTTAGTTTACGCAATAAGTAACGTTATTACTTCATTTGGGAACGTCTACTCTAAATTTTTCGATTGCATGAGCTAAGATCTGTCTTAATAATTCTATTCGATACATGATGGTATTGCGCATACATATACGAAAGTATGCGGGCACCGTCGTACAGCGTGGTATATCACAAGTAAAATGTATTTTTGTTGACAAATGGTAATCAATTTTTAATTTTGTGTATAAATTTATTTACATATATTTATTTATTTTGTCACATATACGAGCACTGCTGCTGTTACATTATATTTATATTAATAAGGTAAGTCTACCCCATACCATCACTAAGATTTCAAATGGCCGTAACTTTTTACCGCAAGCGAATTTTTCAAGCCTCAATTGACAGCTGCCCATTTACCCTTTAAAATGAGCTACGCAAGAGTAATTTGATGAACCCGAACCAGTTATAACACTTTGAAGCAGACTACTTGTTTTCGGTGTAAAAAAGTGAGTATAAGCCATTCTGCCACTACTTCAAGTAACAAGTATTTTGGCAGATGAAAATGATGTGTTATACTGAAAAATAAGTTTTAGTATCAACGTTCATTATGACCTGATATTTTCGTATCATAAGTTATATCACAATGTCTTATGTATTAATAGACATTGATTTAAAAAATGATTTGAAAATTGTCAGTCATCCGTTAATAACTGGTCAAACTAAATTTTTTTTTTGGTTAATTGTCAAGTTTTCTACACTTGTGTTTATCTATTTAAACAAAGAAATGCAAAACTGTATTGACAAAAGTGCAATTGAAAATTTCACTCATCCTTTATATAGGATTATGAAAGTGGCGATATTAGGTTCAATCGGATAAAAATAGTGACTGGGGCAAAATTTACGTGCTAAAAAATTTCTGATGAGTACTTTTAAAAGGGTAAAAGAAAAAGTGTGTTACAGTTTTATGCTTAGGCATATTAAACTAGTTAAAATGGCACATATTCGTCCGTCGGAAATTTAGAGTGTTGGAAAGCGCAGTCCTTTTTTTTTTGTATCTTTTGAAGCGCCATGACGCTCCCCGGGTCGATGCGTTGTTCTTTTGCCCAGACCAACTATGTTTAGTTCTTCTCTTACACTGTCGTTCTTAATTTTTGCTCGTATTCTTCAGTTCTTGCTATCGTGCTTCCGTTACTTGGTTTACTTGGTTATGTGTTGGCTCCTAACTTCGGAGAAAGGGTTGAAGAAGTCAATCCATAGCGAAAGTTCTTGCTCTGTTATTTTTACTCTTAGGTCGCGGTATAGATTACCTATGTGAAAAATCTTGTCATCTATTTCGACTCGAATCAAGAGAGCTTCAAATCCAACTAAATGAGTTGGGATTGGAATGAATTGGTAATTGATGTCATTTTTAATAGTTAAGGTTATTCTATCCTTGTGAATTATGTCCAAGTTTTTAATTCGCATCGTGTCCCTGCGAGCCTTTGAGCCAAGTCTCTTGAAGAGCGATTACGTTGTAAGTGTTTGAATAAATTTCCAACTCATTTCTTTTCTCGCGCAGGCTTCTGCCGTTCCATTGCAGGACTTTCAAGTTGTCCATCAATTTCCGTGTCAATTGGGAATTAAATCATATCTGGATTGTGTTTGTTTTAACTGCATCAGTAGATATTTTTTGCAGGAGCCTGCGCGAGAAGTTACTAGGAAAACAGACACATTATTATTATTGTGTTTTAAGTAGCTAGCTGGGTAGCTAACTATATCACCCTTACAAATTTACATGTTGGAAAATATCTAGGGTTGCCCTCTGGCTCGGCGATGCCCGCAAGCGGCCACGTTTCGACTCCTTGCATATATAAGCCCCCCGGCTTCATGCACGTAGGACGCGCCTGACACACGGATTGTTGATATAAGTGTCACTGATGAGTCTAGTCAGCAATCCGAGACGAAACGCAAAACAAATTTTTAACGGCACTAAACCTACCATCAGAGCCGAGAGAAAAAATAACACAAAACCAGTGTTTCTCTCTCTCTCTCTCTCTCTCTCTCTCTCTCTCTCTCTCTCTCTCTCTCTCCTTTGCTCCTTACAGATTTTCCAATTTTGATTTAATTTTTAGCTCGCCCAATAATTGCAAATTAAAATGTATTCTGCTGGTGCATTTGTCAAATTAATAAAAGTAACAGTGATTTCGGACATTGTAATTAAGTTTAACATTTAAAAGTGATACAAGAAACACAAATAACAGCATATCTAAAAAGTTGAAAGAAAAAATTGTTAGTCAAGGTGATGAAGTTTCAGTATTCATCGGCTCGATGGCCCTAAATGTGTTCATGTCATCTTGCATAATATTACTGTTTACCATGCTTTCAGCCAGACAATGCAAGTTACTCTGTGTTTGTGCTTGTGCCACCGTGAGACTTACGACGGTAAGTGTTAGTTGTTAGATTTTATTAAACTAGAAGTACATCAAGCGCGCGTACCGCGCGCGTGGACTTGTTCAAGTCCAACCTCTAAATTTCAAAAGCGTTCTACATTTATTTCATGCTATAGCTCCTCCGTGCTAACCAATATGGTGGCACCCTATGAGCTAGCTCCCTTTTAGAGTCGGACTAGAACTCGAATAGCGCGCGTACGCGCGCAGAGGTATACACCCTCCTCTCTGCTTTTCCAACTCTAAAAGGGAGCTAGCTCATAGGGCACTGCCATATTGGCTAGCACAGAGGAGCTTTAGCACGAAATAAATGTAGAGCGCTCTTGAAATTTAGAGGTTGGACTTGAAAAAGATCACGCGCGCGGTACGCGCGCTTGATGACTTCTAGTCACTTGAAACAAGCGCTATAATACTCTCGACCAATAAAAATTTCATGCTAACACGATGACGTAGAATGCTAACCCAATATGGCGGTGCTCTTTGAGCTAGCTCCCTTTTAAAATCGGACTAGCACTCGAAAAGCGCGCATACGCGCGCAGAGGAGAACACTGTAATATTCTCGACTAATAAATTTTCATGCTAACGCTCGCACGATGACGTAGAGTGCTCACCCAATATGGCGACGCCCTACGATCTAGCTCCCTTTTAAAGTCCGATAAACGCTCCATGCGGGAGTCTTCAGGTTGTGTAAGTTGTTTGTTTTGAGTCTGATTGCTCGAATCTTCAGGCGCATGAGCACCGTAGGTTCCTTCCCTTCGACTTTGCGTCGTTTGCCTTTGGTTACCCGTGTGAGCAGAGTCTGTGTGTGTGTGTGTGTGTGTGTATGTGTGTGTGTGTGTGTGTGTGTGTGTGTGTGTGTGTTTTTATCCGGAGGAGGAGGTGAAATCTTCAAAAGACGCTGTGCTGGATTCCCCTCAGCATGGAATAGCCGAGGAGCCTACCGATTAAAACCCCTCCTCCTCTTTTCTCCAAAAGGCCTTATTTCCCCCGCGGAACTGCCGCTAGGCATTACTTCACGGGGGAGGCGTTAGCTG
>JAWWMK010015803.1:0-20855 GCA_035047105.1 Galeopsomyia nigrocyanea
TGTGTGTGTGTGTGTGTGTGTGTGTGTGTGTGTGTGTGTGTGTGTGTGTGTGTGTGTGTGTGTGTGTGTGTGTCGTAAGTACCCATAGCCTAATACGCGTGAACAGTACTTTATGTATGCATAAACGCAACAGTAGCTTTACAACAGGCTTTACTGCGTCATATACACGATACTTATTTTAATGCGGACCCGCGAGGCATTAAAATAAGTATCCGCATATTCTGTCACACACACACACACACACACACACACACACACACACACACACGTACGCACGCACACGCGCGGATTTTATTCGTATGCTTAAGTTCGCATGCGCGACATTCAAAGAATGTGTACACATACACGAAAGATGTCCGAATTTATCTGATCCACGTGTGGATTTTTATTGTATAAAAACGATTTTCCACCACATTTCGTATGATTCTGGTTTTGCAAGAGAAACGAGCGAAGAGAAAAAACAGATGGGTTTCTCGGATAGAAAATAGTTTATATACAGTTTGCGTGCGTGTGTGTATACACTCACGAACGTGTATTTGTTATATAGTTGAGATTTTTCTCTCGGTCGGCGATATCTTTCCTCATTGCGATATAAATTTTGAGGAGAAAGGAGTACATGCTATTTTTGAGTTTTACAATGCTCGCGGTTTACAAGCGTATCTCGCGACGCACGGCTGCAATTTCACAAAGGAAACTCCGAGAAATTGCTTCGAAATTATATTTTTGTTTTTCATTTCGCATATTTGTTTCCTTTTTTCTTTTCGAAAAAGAAAAATGCAGAGGCTACGTTCTTGTTTTTAACGGTGGCATGGTGAATAATCGATAAGTCAATACCGAAAGCGTATCAGGTCCATTTGGCGCCTTTCAAAGGCTCGGCGCAAATTCTTAATCTCCACTCCCTCCCAGAACTCCCTGGAGTCCTCGAAGGAGACAAAGGCATCTTACGACAAAAGCAGATGTCGAGCTACGATACCCAACGACGACGATGTAGCCTACTCTCTCTCTCTCTCTCTCTCTCTCTCTCTCTCGCTCTCGCTCTCTCTCTCTCTCTTGGCTTCTACATCACACGTGGAACACGTTGCCGGACATGATTTATGCATATCCGCGAGCGGACGCTGGCTATCTCGCGGCTTTCATCGCTCGCTATATGCGCTGCTGTTGACCTATACGATCTTTTGCTTGCGTTGGCTTGACTTCGAGAGATGGGCGGCTGTCACATGTTTTTTTTTTGCCGAACTATTTTTGTGTCTGGCAAAATGGGATATGCAGACTTTTTGGATTTTTGCGAGACCATACAGGTTTGCGTTATTTATGAAGAACTCGAGTGCATGTGTTTTGCAATAACTTGACGATAAAAACATTTTGTTTTCGGATTAGTTATATCGTACTCTGTTACGTAAATTAACTTGGTAAAGTGTTGATAAGATGGAAAGAAAGTCTTATTTGTACGAAGGGGTATTGAATTACTTAATATAATAGAAAGAAATATTTATGCAAATTACAAATAGAACAGTTACAAACATTTTTCAATATAAATTTATATTTTTAACATCGCAGATCGCTTAAATGTATTTTACAATATCTACTTCCAATATCCACGAAATTGTTAATCCAATCCATTTCAAAACTTCATGCAATCATCGAGCAGAATAATTCATCGAGCAGAATAATTTATGATGTAGTAGAATAAAAAAGTCAATTCTTTCAGAATCGAACTTCGGGTGATAGCAGTAACAATCGACTTACATTCAGAAATCAAATATATCAACAGAAAAGAAAAAGAAATCTACGAGAGGTTTTCCGAGCTAGTATTTTTTCCCATTATCGACAAACCAAAAAAAAAAGAAGGAAAAATAAAATTCCTTGCCAAACTAAATCATATCGACTCGGCACACGAGGCTCGAAATATTACCTAGTCCTATCAATGATCGCAATTTCACATCGATATCCGCTGCGTCGGCACATGTAGCGTGTGTATATATGTATGTATGTATGCATGTATGTGTATCGTTCATTTTACCTCGTTTATTCCCTCGACCTGTCATACAGATACATACATACACGCTCTACCAAAGGCAAATATCGAGAAAGCACTTTCAAGTTATTGCTCCAATTCTTATTTAGCATCGACTACACCATCCGCCGCCGTCGTCGTCGTCGTAGTTCGCTTCGCGGATTTTTCGGAGAAAATCTCTATCTCTCTTTCTACTTTGCTTTTTTATATGAAATCCTTCCAAGATGCTCCGTCGCGAGTTTATGCGTACTGTCTCGTTTCCGTTAAGTTTATTGAAAATCATCCTGCATACCACTGCATTTTTCCAACGTTTTATCCATCTTCTTTCTCTTCTTGTATAGCTTAGCTTAGTTTATGACGTGGACGAATTCGTAGACTGATTTGTTCGGAGCGAATATGCTGTCTGCATTTATATTCAAAACTTGGAAAAAAAACATAATTCAAAATTTAATGTAAAATAAGTGCTTCGGATTATGGAAATATAAATTCGCACAATGTGGTTAGAAGCCGCAGAATAAACTCGTAAACTTTGCGGCTCATAGTAACTCGTAAACAAGCAGTTAAAGCGACAGGCAAAGCAGAAACCTCGCGAAGCAAACAAAAGGCAGAGAATTTGCAATGAGTCGAGAGGGGGGGGGGGGGGGGGGGGAGATGGACGCTTGTGATTAATTGTCTTTTTAATCGAAACAATTTCGCGGCCCCTTACTCATGAGCTGGAAGCCGGCCAAGCACTCCGACAAATTGGCCTCCAACGCGCTAACGGAAACAAGAAGTTGCGCGCGCGCTCGAATCGGATCGGGTCGCCTGTCTCTTCGTGGCAATTGCAACGCGTAAGAAAACTTATAATTCAACGGTTTTCCCCCTCTTGCGAGGGTCGAAACTTGTTTTTGCCGAGATCGAGCTTACTCGTAAGATTTCTATCGTAAGAGTTAATTTTTGGGGTACATTAACGATGTAACTTTTGTAGTGGATTTTTTTCGGAATTGCTGATAGGTTTAGGATGTACAGTGTGCACAAGAAACTTGAAGTTACACTGTCTAACGTCAAATACATTGCTTTTAGATCGCGTAAAATACAATTTCGAGCTCGAACTCCATCAAAGTTTTCTGATTCGTCATATTTGAGAGGAAAACTACGTCTCGTTTCTCAAGTACATCAGTAGTCAAGGTATAATGAATTGTGGATTAGTTTTCAAGTCAAACGTACGTCAATTTCGTATCATTCACGAGAATTCACATCAAAGTTCAAATGCTAATTCAGAAGCATTCGTAAAATTTAAATTAACAAAAAAAACAGATATCCACGACAATAAAAATACCTCGCGCTTACTCAAGAGCGCGCCGCATCGATCATTCTTAACGATCCAATCTGAATTCACGCAAATCGACTTGGCATCCGCGCGAGCGAAAACAAAGCTTGAAATTTTCATCCGAGCGATTAATCAGCGAATCTCGCTGTGCGTGTTTTCTTCTTCTTTTTTTTCATTACTCTCCGTCTGCCGCATTTGCATAGGAAAAACAAATGCGCCGAGAGAGAGAGAGAGAGAGAGAGAGAGAGAGAGAGAGAGAGGTAAAAGTTAGCTGGGAGCGCATTTTAGAAATGAATTTAGCAAGCCAAATCAGCTTGCTTTTCTACCGAAAGAGAGATAGAGAAGCAGAAAGAGAAGTTTGTCCGTTTGGTATGGGGGAGGTAAAAAGCAAGGATAAATGCAAGAGGTGCAAGATTTTGACGAATGCCGAAGATTCATTGCATCCCATTCTTCGAGGGTACGTTGATCTCTGGCCAATTAAGCGAATAAATTATGCGCATAAATTAAGCGAACTTGTGTTCTCGCCTTAGCACTGGAGTTTGTTGAAGTGTGTTTTGTAGAATGTCCGAACAACTTATTGTTCAACAAGTCACGTTAATTCTACTCAAGCTATAGTTATGTTTGAAATTTTCGAATAATAATTTATAATTCAAGCTAAATAGAAAATTATGAATATCTCTTCGTTAACAAAGCGTGAAAATCGGGGTGAGAAAAAGAGAAACCCCCCAAAAGCTCATAGTCTATAAAACTAAGCGGCCTAGAAAATGCGCCAAACCGAGAAAAAAGAAATAAGGAGAATGCACACCCGACGTAAAAGTATAAAGTTCATTGAATTTCTTTGGCTTCGCGAGAGAGAGAGAGAGAGAGAGAGAGAGAGAGAGAGAGAGAGAGAGAGAGACAGAGCTGAGCCGGAAGGAAGTAAGTTTGTGCGCGCGGGATGGGAGTGCGAACGCGGCGGCGGCGGCGGCGCCGACAGTAGCAAAAAGCAAACAAAAGAAAAAGAGAAGAGAAGATTCGCAAATGGGCGAAAACACGTGAAAGCTCGAGTGAATGGAAAGTACGTAAAGAAGGGAAGAAAATAAGCCAGACAAAGAGACACAAGCTTTTGCACAATGAGATGGAAGAAGCTTCGCTTTCTGCTGCTGCTGGTGGGTATCGTTGAGAACGATAAGACGTAAGGAAAACGAAAACCACGAACTCCTCCTCTCGTTTTGGGAATAAGGGACGCGCCAAAGCTTCCTTTTTCCTTCGCTATCTCTATCTCTCTCTCTCTCTCTCTCTCTCTCTCTCTCTCTCTCTCTCTCTCGCTCGTGTATAACGTGAAAGGAAAATCCAGCGTTAATTCGATCCGCCAACGCGATACCCTCGCTGCTATTCACGCAGCAGCAGTTAAGTGCTCTCCGATGCATATCGCGTAAATTGGATTTTTATTTCAACGACTGTTTATGTTGCTCTCCCTCTTCGAATTTTTATTTCTTTTTGATACATTATGTCGGGCGTAAACGTTAAACGTGTCCTTGCTATCATTGTATGTTAGATTCCATGTGATTTAGTAAACGAATGGAAAAGTAGAAAAAATGATCAATTAGAAAATTAAACAATGTTCTATTTTTTATTTCGTCGAGTGTAACAAGAAGAATTTAAAAAAAAACTCTTGCACATTAAAAAGTGCTTTCATGCGAAAACACCTGCAATTAATAAAATCCAAATGAGTAACTTCCACGTCCAATTAACATTCAAGAAAGGGTTGTTAGTTAGTTATAAAATGAAGTAGTTATTACGCACAGGTTTATTAAAGAAAAACGCAATGTATTCTCGAAGCGTTTTCGCGTACCTCGTTTGTTTCATTAAATTAGTTTCATTTCTTACCAAGAATCGTTCCAACAATATTTCACGCAACAGTTCGTGATACGCAAATTAAAAATAATCTCCATTGAAAATCAGTCGTATAACGAACGCAAAGTTTGAAGAAACAAAGAAAGAAAGAAAAAAAAATATGTGCTCAACACTCATAATACCCCGGAAATCGTCTCGCGACAATTAAGCTCAACACATAATTCCGCTAAAAGCGCCGCGTACGAAGCTATAAAGCGGCCCGCGAGTTTCAACTTGCTAGGAGCAAAAGAGAAGGTATATATGTATAGAAAAAAAAGAGTCGAGCGCGTAAAATCCTTTCTGTGTCAAAAGGTCGCCGGCAATTAAAAAATCCGCATTTTGCCCGTTGCAAAGTGACCCGAATTAAAACAACGAAGAAAAATTTTTTTTTCCTCTCTCGGCAACTTCTCTCTCTCTCTCTTTCGTTCTACAATGAGTACTCGAAACGTCGTTTGCGCGCTCTTAATTACAACCCATTTTGCTAAGCCAGAAATCAAGCTACTATATACAACAGAAATTAGATTCGACCGACGAGGTCATTTGCGCGAGCAATGTGTACGCGCTTCTTTATTATCTATTCACGAGATGACCCGGATTTTTTCTTTTAGGGGAGGGAGAGGGGTCACTGCACCTCTACGTGACTTTTTTTTTTACACAGTACTGTAGTGTCCTCGAGCGTCCGTGTAAAAGAGATGCGACTCGCTTGAATGAAAATGGACAAGAAACACGCTTAGCGCGTGTTGTTGAAGGCACAAGTACGACTGCGAATGAGACTGCGAAAAATAAAAGGGCTAATGAAAACAACGTTTTTCAACGTTTTTTTGGGGTGAAACAACATTTTTCTTTTCAATTTTGCCGTTACTTTTAATACGTCGTATAAATGGAAAAGTTCTAATTTCGAAAGTTAACGACTATTTTGATAGATTAACCGTGTTGTTTCTCGAGGAAACTTGAGAGAGACAGAGAGAGAGAGGAGTTTACAAAAAGATGAAAATAAATAAATAAATGCTAGGAAAGAAACGTAGAGCGCGGGGGCCGAGCGAAAGGGGGACGAGAAAAAAGTGTAGCTTAAGGAAAGAAAGATGTTGAGAAAGCGGTGTTATTTTCTTTTTTACCGTGACATGTCGTTGCCTGTTTCTTCAACTTATGTTTTCTTTGTATTCCCTGTACATCTCACGGCCTGTCTACTTGCTTTGCTCGCTCCTTTTTTTAGCCTTCTCTTCACTCTTACTCTCTTAATAGTCCGTGCTGCCAGAGTTAGTTGCCTGCCCGACGATATATCGATCACAAACTGTTTAAGTAATTTTCCGAGGCGATGCTTTTCACTTCGACCGAGTAAATTTTTGTGGAACATTCTTGGTATTCGACTGCGAAAATAGGATTATCTTTCGTTTAGACAGAATTATTTTGCTAAAGCGTTTCTCGCGATATTGTGGCTATCGTATTGCTGAAATAATAAACTAGTAAAAATGAATCACGAGCGAATGAAAATTGTGTATGAAACGACCAATAGATGGCTTATCAAATATTCTAATAAAATAATTATTGCACCTATGAGACATGTCAGAAAAACACTTGTCAGAAAAACGATACGAGACTGATAACTTTTACAAAGGAAATTAGCTACTAATGTAATGTTTACCGAACTCGTTCATACAATAATAATACTTATTTCAATTACAAATCGAATAATGTACTTATAAATTGTCTGTTCAATCGAGATCGGAATCGATCGAAACCGACGAGACGAAAAAGAAAGAAAAGTCACGTACTAACAAGATCCGATGCATTTTGTTCTTGTGTCCCGCAGATAATCAGCTATGACTCGTCACGAGGCGGCGTGTCGGTGGTGACGGAGAAAGGCAACAGCACGTCGAGCTCGCTACTGGTGCAACAGGCCAAGCCCACGGACTCGGGCAGATACACGTGCAATCCGAGCAACGCCCAGCCCAAGTCCATTACTGTGCACGTACTCAACGGTGAGTGGCCCTATTCCTGCACCTCTCTTGTTTGTACGTCCACTTAAAACCACTCCATTCGCTGTTTTTTTTTCTTTCTCTCGCGGTAGCTTCGGCGCTGATCGCGCTAACACTGCTACTGTTTGCGAAAACTACATTTGAATCGACATCCTATCCATCTCTTTTCCCGGCTTTTTTTTTGCCTTCCCTCAAATTTGTTTGAACTGACGAGAGCTTAATTGGTTTAAAACATTAAATTTATTGGATTTTTTGAAAGTGGAGTTCCACGAACAATTATATTTGCGCACTTTTCAATTTTTATTTTTTTTATCGTGAAAAATGAACTGCTGGACAGCAAACAATCACAAACTTTGAAGAACTTCCTGTCTCTTTTGTTCAAGCAAAACGTAACAACTTGACTCGTTGAAAAATGAAAAAAGTTTCCCCCTTTTTTTTAATGTAAAGCACTCATTTATTTCGAAACACGCGAAAGTAAGTATAATCAAGCAAAGAAAAGTCAGGAAATATTACAACGGCAAGTAGCAGTTATACAATTGTCATTTAGCCTCTGTCTACATCGCCGTAACATACACACGTACACACAGAGACAAAAAGAAACATACATTTCTTGTAACAAACATGACTGGGTAAAGTCGGAGTTAAGCCGTCAACGTCTCCAAAACACACACACACACAGAGTGCAGCGTGTAGCAGTGCAGTCTTGATGGGCAAAAAACCTTAGGCGGGCTCTACTACTCGGCCTCAGCGCGTCCACGTTAACAATGCATTTACTCGACAACTAGCAAGAAACTTGCTACAGCATCCGCTAAAGACCTCTGAAACTCGACGCCGCTGCTGCCCCGACGAGAAGAAAATAAATTGCCAATGTTTTTTTTTTGTTTAACAACGCCGACGAAACAATGGCAGTAACGTTGAGATGCGGTGTGTTGTTGCACGAGTATACACTTTCGAAAACTTGCAGTGGATGATTTTCTCGACTGTTTATTTTACTGCTCGTTTGAGAGAGAACGATGTGCAATATTTATTTTTCGAAAGTTTGTCAAAACAAATGTAAATTGTTAGCTCGTGTGCGTGGAAAATACAAACTTTTATTCGTTACGTTTCTCTGCAAATATTTGCTGTACAAATGAGGGTTTATTCCTTTTCAAATGTAAAATAATCAAATAGCAAACCGATGCGGCGCTTTCAAAAAATATTTATAAGTATTTCCAATAAAAAAAACAACAATTATCATTCAATAACCTATATTCTCAATTTACGAAGTGGAATATTTTCACGTCACTGAAAATTAAAAAAAGAAAATAATTTTGAAAATACTACCCTTGTCGCTGTCGCACATACTGCGTCTATGTTAATAATCTATCGCAAATTGTTGTATCAGCCTCGTCATACGGAGGACTTAAGTGTGGCCCCTTGTTTCAGGAGAGTATCCCGCGGCAATGCAGCACGGCGGTCAGGCCCATCAGCCACGGCTTTACTCGCTGCTGCTCTGCCTCTGCCTGCTACTCTACTAAAAGCGTCGCATGACGACGACGACCTCCGACGACAACGGCGGCGCCCGACTGCATCACGCGCATACGAGCGACAGACTGTATTATTACTAAGTGGTGATGATGATTATCGACAAAAAGTGATGATGTGGTTTTTTCTCTATTCTCAGTTATCTTTTTTTTTTTGTTGGTGATCCGAGCTGACCTTCTGCGAATTCGGTGCTGCTTGCGGAATACATTTGATTTTGATTTCAGTAGTACAAGTCTGTTTTAGGTCAGACGCGACTTCTTTTTTTTTGTAATATGAGCGAATGATTAACGTGTGTTACGAAACTCTGACGAGGCGTGATAATGCTTAAGTAAAATTTACGTTCGATAATAATCAATGCTCTGTATAATGAATCGAAAAAATATCGTTACACTCAAGTATTGTCTTCGTTCGAAAGCTACTGCCTTTCTAAATGATTCTAGATACCCGCGGAATAACATAATATGAGAAAGTATAGAATATTACGTAAAAGTGCTACTCTATTTCCATTATTCAGTTGGTTTAGTCACTTCACTTCTCCTCGGTATCTAGAGGAAAGTAATTGCGACGCTACGAGAAATAATTTTCAAGCACAGCTACATAGCATCGAAAGGAAAAAAGAGGTAATATAGAAGATGAAATCCCACGTAGAAGCTTTAAAAAGCGCTTATTTTACAAAAGTTCAACGTTCTCATGGCATCTCCCTTTGCGTCAAAAGACGTCTCGCGAAATTAAGCTTCGACGACGACGACGGCGACGTATAAGCAGCGAATCTCGGCACAGCAATCGTCGTCGCTCGTGTAATTTCGATCTGTCGACGTGATCTCACTCGCGCGCAACCTTTTTCCTTCTCTTTCCTCCGGAGATATAAAGATGCCTAAGCTCGTTGGCGTGGAAAAAGCGCTGAGCGTCGGTGTGAATCGTAATCGGTGTTTTTCACGCCTGCCCGACTCAAGAGTCTTCTCTCTCTCGCTACCGGCGTCTTTTCGACTTTGCAATGCAAAGCGATTCATTCGAAAAATTGGCTACGCGCGAAGAAGGAAAATTCGTTAATTAAAATCCCTCTCGCGAGCACATTTTGTTTTTTTTTGCTTCGAAGAGAGAGAGGAAGAGAGAGAGAGAGAGAAAAGCGAGTATAACTAACTATAATTTAAAAAAAAAACTTTTTTTTATCCAGGCCACCTGGCAATTCGTAGTGATACAATGCCGGCGATTACTTTATACCGACACTCTCTCGCGCTTTCTCTCTCAGCCGTATTTTTTGCCGTTGTAGCTGCGGGAACGACTGCAAATTCTAATAAATTTCCCTTTGGAAAATAACGCGCTTTAATGAATTCCACCTCGTGGATTGGCCCGAAAAAGCTCTCGTGTGCTGTACACACATACACGCGCACACTGCACGACCGTTAAGCAGGAAATAGCGGCCACAGCAAAGTTATATTCGCCAGGACATTCAATATTTCATGGTCGACTATCGATCCCACGAGAAATCCGATTTTCACAACCGTAAAATTACCAGATTTTGCTTTCGCGAGCTTCGGCTATATTTCGCTGTACCCTGACAATTCCCCCCCCCCCCCCCTTTCCACGTTTCGCTCGACGTTGTTTTTCTCTCTCACTCTCTCTCTCTCTCTCTCTCGCGCGCGCTCGCGCGCTTTTTAAACGCGACTATTTACATGGAAAGTGTTCACGACAATCTTTCATTGACGTTATTTGCTTGATGTTTAAAAAAAGAAATACGCACAATTTTGGATTTAAACGCGAACGTCCAATGAAGATAACTATACGAAGCATATTATACTATTTATCGATCTGCAAGTCAATTTTTTCAGCAATCCATCTATAGCACAGAGAGAGAGAGAGAGAGAGAGAGAGAGAGAGAGAGAGAGAGTAGCATTTTTTACTTACGTAAATTAAGGCACAATCGTTCACCTTTTTCTATAATGTTATCTCTATTGTATTGATTTCTAATAAACGAAAATATTGTAAGCCGATGTATTCGAAATAAAAGCCAGAAACACATTTAATCTTTCGAGGAAAAAAAAGAAGAAGCTCTCTCTAATGGTATCAGATTCGTTCGGATCGTTAGGTGAGATACTACGTGTCGAAGGCAGTCAAAAGGAACGTGGCAAAAAAAAGAGAATGAATAGAGTGTCGTTGGCAGTGGCTTTTCATAGAGTCGATGTAGATAAAGCGCGGCCGAGCCTCGGCGCCATTAAAACGTAACGAGCTTAGTTTAGCAGGTCGCACGGATCATCTCTCTCTATCTCTCTCTCTCTCTCTGTAGCGGAAAAGCGAAAATTTTTTTCGGCGAAAGATCGAATGAAAATATTTGCCCGCTGAGGATAGGAAAACGTCATTTTTTTTACTTTTGAACTTGTCGAAAGATACGCGAGGCTCGAGATGAAAATTTTATTATTCGGTACCTGAGTGCTTGATCACCTATATATGATATAGAACAGCCGACGCTCGTTGTCACACTTCGCAGTCGTGCGAGTAGATGAGGATTACAATCTCGTGTATGCGAAAATCGCTCGTAGAGACAAAACTCGTGTAAATATGTACTTAAAAAGAAATGGATAAAAAGTTACTTAGGATGTAAGCTCGAGAAATGTGGTGTGAATGCTGCAAATGAGAGTGAAATAATCGTTCAAATTGTTTCTTATGTATGGACAATATGCCGTGTTGTAAAACGCGTATAAATATATATACTTATTCATCAAAAGTCGTTTTCACACTATGATTCTTTTTTACGCGAAAAAGGGACACATACACACACGCACACACACACACACACACACACACACACACACACACGTAGGTGGTCGGTGTGTGTGTTTCTTTTAAAAAAAAAAAAAAAAAAAAACACACACACACACGACGTCACGACTACGTCACGTTATTGCATATTTTGACCAAGCGTTATTCTATTTAAACGTTGTATGCTCGTAGGCGAGACAAGTATTATACATTGTATTCGCGGCATGGAATCGCAAATGTTTGAGCCTCTGATTTCACAAATCCGGTGTATCATTGTGTAATCCTGCTTATATACGCTTCCAAATGATCGTTCTCTCTTTTTTTTCTATCTATATCACGGTATCGTTCAAATTTTTTTCATGAAAATCACTGGCCCAGATTGTTGCGTTTCCAAATAACAGAAAAAAAAGTATAAAGAAAAATGTTAAAAAAAAAAAAGAATCGTTGCGTGCGAGCGAACGAATTTTATGGACAAAGCGTGTGTGTCGTGTAAAAAACAACAAGTATTAAAAATAAAGAGTGAAGAGTGAAAAAAATGTGTGAGTGAGTGATGCGTAAACAAATATAAAGTGAGAGAAAAAAGAGAGAAATCGACGATTCGCATAGTTAAAGTAAAAAAATTCAACGGGACGAAAAATGTCCTGATATATAATCTTTAATGTACCAATATCAGTATAAATACTATCGCGTACCGACCGTATTAAGGATAATAACTGTATTCGCATTTATTGTCAAACTTACCTACAGCCTAGTCAGTGTGCAAACCATAAAAAAAAAGATGTGAGAAGTGTGTCTCATGAACCCTAATATGTTGTCGAACAAAAAAAAAAGAGATAAATAAATAAATCACAATCACAAAAGTCTGGAAAAACATAATGTGAACACACAAACACAGTGAAGAAAAACTACCAAGTTACAAGCGAGAAATTAAGATAGATTATAAAAAAAAACAAAAAAAAGTGCTAGCGAGACTATTGATCATTGAATGCTGTACATCAATTTTGCTCCCTCTTATTTCGTCGATGTTACTTCAATCATTGAAAATTGTATAGTTTTTAAGGTTCGTTTGGGAGATGACTTTATTTTCTCTCGCTCTCTCGATTAGGTTTTTTATTATGCGTGTACAGTTTATTTTTTCAGTATATATAATATGTGTACTCATGGTTGAAACTCATTTATATAAGAATTGTATACTTCATTCGAATGAACGCAAATGTAAAATAAGATACTACGATAAATACTAAAAAAATGTGCTTAAAGGTATTTGTAAAATTCTATCATCATAGGAAAAGTTTAAATAAAAGATGGATCTCACTTACGTTCATCTTTTTTATTCATCCAAATTTGCACTTTCCAATCAATAACCCAAGCTCATTACAACTTAATTGTAAAATATCAATTTAAATAAATTTTATTAAATTATTTCGTTTTATTTGAAATTATCAATTTATAAAAATGATTTTCTAGATGTATTATTTTCCATTCGCATTCGTTATCAATGCAACGTGGTAAGTACCAAAGTAAGTAAGTACCAACCCACTAGTCCTTCCACAGAATTATTATACAGGTATGTGTACATGCATACAAAAATTATTCAACTTTGCATCAAATATTCCTCGATTTATTATTATGTAACATTTCGAACGATTTGGTTATAATTTCGGTCATCTTCAGGCAATGAGCTGATGCAGTTTCGATTTCAAAGTGCATACTAATAAATATAAATATCTACAGATCATAAATTTATAATTAGAATCAATGCTACAGTGTACTGACTTTAATGATTAAAATTATTTGCTGGAAATTCTGAAAAATTATAAAATTATAGAACTCTATGTCGACTGATGAGGACTTGATAATAATTCTTAAAAATTTATAAACTTAACATAGAAAAATGATTTACTTTTCTCTGAATATTCTAGTTTCAAATTCATACTAACACACTTACGTTGCTAGTAAAAAAATTTATGTTACAATGAGTATTCTCAAAAGCAGAAAATAAAGTAAATCTTCTTTCTCATTTCCTTTCCATGACATCTACACAAAGCCCATAGCTAAGCAAAGAGTCTCTCGGGGAGAGTGGAAATTAAAAAAAACGGAAAATCGCAAACTGACGCCTTGTGCTGCTGAAAGGAGATGCGGTGCACTTGAAAATCATCAAGCAGCAAGGAAAAGGAGCGAGAGAGAGAGAGAGAGAGAGAGAGAGAGAGAGAGATTAAGAGAGCTTCTCGGTTGGCGCCATTATCAGGCGCGTCAAGCGCAAAATATACGGAAACTTGGCGTACGTACGTGAGTATACACCGCGAGTTTCAAGTAAATAGGAGGTGCGTACACGAGAGGTGACATTTGCATACTCGGAGAGGAGAGACGAGAGAGAGAGAGAGAGGCGAGCACTTCAAAGTGTTTTGTCCAAGATGCGCGACGTTAGGAGGAACAATCAGCCAAGCGAAAAAGCCGAGCGGCAAAATATTTGCATTTGCGTCGTCGTCGTCGTCTTCGTCGTTGTCGTAATCGTCGTCGTGGGTAGTATGTTTGCGTCGCGTAATTAACCGCTGGCTGCTTTGAGTAATTCCCGAGTTCTGTGTGCGCGTGTGTGTGTGGAGAAAAAGCAATCACCGTTGGTATACGATTGTTTTGCGGTGAGAGCGCCAACGAAAAAAGTACTGGCTGCGTGGTGGTTTATTTCTTTCTTTTCTTAAATGAAGTTTCAAGCCAACAGATGAAAGTTGAATTTTTTTTTACTTTTTGTTTGTCAGAAGTTGGCTGGTTATTTTTTTTCTGAAAAGTTTAGTATGTAGGGGAGGGTGGGGCAAAATGGCCCTCGGGGCAAAACGGCCCTCTTGGCGTTTTCCTATGAAGGACGATCACAAGAAATCTGGTATTCTAACATATTTTTAAGGATAGTACACGAATCATTTTGCACTATTCTGCAACCTGTTAAACGTTATTCCCTTATTTTTAGAGAGCTTCGAATTTTTTTTTACACTTTTTGCCATGCACCTGCTAATTTTTGTCCAGCAAGGAAAGATATTATTTAAATTTTTTTCGATTCCGAAAAATTATCTCCTCATTAGTTGACTTTTCAACTTTCAAATTCCGTTTTCAAAAATTATTTTCGTCGACACCAAGATTTTATAGCCGCAATTTAACTAAAAAATTCACTCGGGGCAAAATGGCCCCGTTACGGAAAATGTCTAAAAAAAAGGAAAATCGGAATAAATTCAAGATTTTTTTATGACAAAAATCACTATATTCAAATGACCGTGAATCGCGTTAAATTCAACGAAATCGAACGTGCGACCAAATGAAAGTTCTTAACAAAACAAATAAAGTGCCACATACCAGGTTAAAAAATATTGAAAATTGGTGAAACTAAAGGTCTTTCAATGTGAGGGGCCATTTTGCTCCGACAATTTTCAGAGATTCCAAATTTGACATTTTTGTAAAATGGATTTTTAAAGCAGAAAACAGTTTCGAAAAAAATAAAAAACGGTAGATCTTTGTAGGGTTTACTTCAACGAAAGTGAATATATCGTCCAGAAGTCGAGTAACCGCTTCATCCAGACTTTAGCTGAGTTTAAAGCTAGGGGGGCCATTTTGTCACACCCTCCCCTACTACCCGGATCACTGAGCTCTTTCAATTAAAAACAATTTAATTATTTATTTCAATTTAATGGTAAGTATGTAAATTGAATGCAAAAACGAAAATTTGACATAGTTTTATTAAATAATTAAAGCGACAACTCGACTTTAATTTCGATTTTGATATATGTTTAGAATTCTGTATTTATTTTGTACACTTACTGCTAGATGGCATGTATGCTGATTTTTAACGTCTATTGAGTACCTTCTACATTTCTTTAGAAAATAAAAAAATATTATTTATTACCTTGTTCCTATCAATGATGTTATTATTATTATTATTACGATTTCGGATACGTCGTAAATCATCGATACGTGCACAATACCGTTGAAGTATAAAATCCATAAATACATTAATTTATTAAGATAAAATCTTACTGTATGTAATCATAAGAAAGATTTAAAAAAATGAAATTTCAATAAAATAAATATGCTTAAACTCGTCTAATAAGTATAGAGCAATTATTGAAAATCCATAAATGATACCCAAGAACACTCGTATCGAACGGCGCTGAAATGCAGTGTCAAGCGAACAAACTTAATAGAAAAAAAAAGGAAAATACTGTCGCGACATATAGTTTTAGAGTCAATAAAAAAAGCATTGGTTCTTAGAGGAAAGAAAGAAGAAAAAAAAAGGGCCGAAAAGGAATAAAGCTTGCGGAAACGAGGACACATACAGGGCGAGCGGTAAAGCCAGTTAAGTCGCAAAAATGGCTCTTTAAACGAGCACTTGGAGATCGACTCGGACGGCGACGAGGGCACGTCCGCGCGTGACGCCAGCGAACGCGCGACCTCCGCCTTGGGGGGGGGGGGGGGGGGGGGGTTGAGATTTTTTTCGCATTATCGACTGTGTGTGTGTGTGTGTGTGTGTGTGTGTGTGTGTGTGTGTGTGTGTGTGTGTGTGTGTGTCGAAAAACCAGGTCAACTTTAGCCGCAAACACAAGTTGCTATATTTGCTAATTCGAAAGTATTTACTCCGCGCGACGATTGTGTTGTCTAAATTTAGCCTGAGAAAAAATAGCGAACGAAGTGCCGCGTTAATTAGTATCGCGAACTTCGAGAACGCACTCGAGGTGCAATTAAGCCGCAAAAAGTCGCTGTAAATTATGCGTTGGAATTGGTAATGATCTCTTTGATGTACGTGATCAAGGTCGGCACATAATATTAGCTTCGGAAAAATAAATCGACCTTGGCTATGCTTTGAGATTTTACCTCCGAGGCACGAATATCCACGCGTATATTTTAAGATGGAATCGATATAGGCTGGTTTTATCCGTACAGCTGTACTCGAAAATATTGCGACGTGACATATTTTTTTTTTTCGTCGGACGAATGTGTGTGCCTTGAATTTCTTATATAGCGGAAAAAATTTGAAACGTTTGCAAGATTTTTTTTTGTGAATATTCTTGTTCTCTATTTTTGCTATATTGCTGTCGATATATGTCGCTGTATTTTAGAGATTCCCTTTTTTGTGATACGAGTAGAACGCTACTTTTTTTTTTAAATTTTACGCCTTACAATCTAAATGAAAACTTTTTCAGTATTATGAAATTTGGCTTCGAGCATGCAAATGACAGAATTAGAAGTTAGCGAAAGATATATCTTGATTAGCGATCAGCTGAGGGCTCCCTCAGCTGATCGATAATCAAGATATATTCATACCATGGAGGGTGCTATACTTCAAATACTTAGTGAAAGATTTTTGTACGAAAAAAAATCGCTAGTTGTATTATTTTGTAGATTTGACTACTTGAGATGAATGAAAATTTTGTTTGAATTCAATTATAGACTCTATTTAAAGAATTTATGCTATAACTAGTAGATTCAATTTTTGTTTAAATTCTTAAACGCTACAAAAAATCGACAAATGTAATATTCTTCTAATTTTCAACTCGCCATTGTCTCTTTATTCAAAGCAACAAAGTCATAATCATGCCGGTCAACTATCAACGCACAAAAAAAAATTAATTTCCAGCTTATCTCAGGCGTCGTCCTATAAGCCTCGCAAACAGAATAAAGCTCAAACTCTCGCATAATAATAATAATTCTCAGCGGCGGCCTCGCGACTACGTTTTGATCTGTCCTTTGTGGGGATACGGCGAGGGAGTTTCTAAAAGCCATAAATCTCGTCATCAAGCGGGTTTTAACGCGGTAAAAAGCAGCAATTAAAGGGACGAATTACCGCTTTTACGAGGGGCGCTTCTACATCTTATGGCGCGTCGAGTGAACAACATCGTGTCCTCGGAGCGTCTTTCCCCGAGAGAAAGATTGATTAACGACTCGCGTTCCCCCTTACATGCGTCTTCATGTCGTGAATTTATTGATTGCGTAAATTTTGCAGATCGACGCTATACACACCGCAAGTTTAAAACTGTCTTGGGCTTTGGAAGGACGCGCGTTTTATTACACAGCGAGTTTCTTGGATATAACGGTCTGTTAACTTAAAATGAATAGGAGAGAGTGCCTGCGTTACATTCAATTATTCGTGATAAATTCGCGCCGAAAGCCGCTCTTCGTCATTAATGCGAATTAACAAGGTGGCTTTTTACAGAAGAAAGTGGCTCTTTAATATTTTAGGTAAATATATTTTTACTTTGAGACCGAGGATTGGCTAGATTAAAAATTTAATCAATAAGTGCTTTCAATCTTCGTAATTACGAGTCCACTTAATTCTTTTTTCTTATTATGATTCGTAAACGAGATTGCTTTTTAAAACCTGATAAAAATTTTATAGTATCGTATTTATTGAAGGCATATTATAGATTAGCAAAGTAATAAGGAAAATAAATTAATAGTGTTACAAATATCATCCATAAATATCGCGAACGCCAAGATACCTTCTTCAATGATCTTGAAAAAGAAACTAAAAATACTTGAGATCGCCGCTGCGGGGATGCCACAAAAAAATGGATTCTTCAGCCTCGGCGAGTATCATTAAAGGAGCAACGCGCAAGTAATTAAAGCGATATCGATGAACCTTTTACATTTTACCCCCCGAGGCTCTCTCTCTCTCTCTTTCTCTCTCTCTCTCTCTCTCTCTCTCTCTCTCTCTCTCTATCACGCTCCCGTTATTAAAGTGTCCTACATAGCAGGAGAGAAAGCGAGCGAGGGTGGGAGCGAATACAGGCGCATGACTTTTTTTCCGGAAAACCCGAACTTTGTGTCTTTCACTTGGTGATGAGTTTCCAGAGAATGCGCTTTAACTTAATATTCGAAACGATTTATAGGACCGAGAAGTTTATGCTTGATGTTGAATAATACGATCTGATAAGGACAAGTTATTCAACATTTACAACTGAGGGTGACACTCAACTCAACTGATGTTGAGTCTATCAATATTTATGCTTAATGTTTCTTTTCTTCCTGGAAATTTTATTAGGGTCAATTTATTCATAGCTTATACAAATAAAAGTGGTATACCTGTGTATATAATACGCGTTTATTTCGGAGAAACGCTCTCGACAGGTTGATATAAATTCCATAGTATCGTTTTCGTAAAGGCAGTAATTCTTGAACATGAGAAGCGAATAATCTGGTTGGGTGAAATAAATTTACACAAGTATTTCCGCATCAAAGCTTACGCATACAAGTTCTGTCTGGAAAATCAATAAATTTTCAACGTAGCTAATGAACTCTTCAATATAAGGTTTATAAACAGAGACAAATTAACACACGGCAGATAATTAATTATTTACTGTTATGTTTGTGTATCCGCGAGGAGCAAGTAAATCTAAAAGGAAATCACGAACAAACAGTGGAAAGCTCGTTCAACGAACTTACTCACGCAACCTTCAAGTATAAGTTTATTCCAGACGACGAAAAAGATTGAAATATCCTGCAGGATGAAAAAGCTTTAGGCCCGTGCAGTGAAGTCTGGCACAAATGATAATGAGACAGCGAAAATAATGAGTGCGTCTCTCTGTCAGCTAACAGAAAAGAGGTTAATCCGACCGCGAGAGTTGCAGTCTTCCAAAAACCCTCCGACTTTCTCGGAAATTTCCATCAACTCGAAGAATAGCGTAAAGCGATTTCTCGAGGGCGCGACGAGGAGGAGGATGAGAGACGCGGCGCGGCGCATTCCCTGCGAAATTTTCAGCTCGTTATTTTCCGCTGCTCTAAGACCACGACTGACGGAGGATTTTGCCATTCTCTCTTTCTCTTGGGGTATTAGTGTTTCTCAACTTGCCAACTCGAGGCCCTTCACCTGTGTGAGGGTGTGTGTGTGTGCGTTCGTTTGTGTGCGTGTGCTTTACCGTTAAGCATCGAGACGATTATTATTCAACTGTTCTCTCTCGCTCTCCGAAGATGGCGATTATTTTGCATTTAATTACTGCGATTTATGAGAGAGCTCTCGCATTGTTTTAAGCCTTGAATATTGTATTTCACGGTTTAATGAGGGTGTAAGCCGGAGAAATTGAAAGCATTTGTTTGATTTTGAATGAGACGCTTCGTTATATTGATAAGTTCAGTATTTCTCGTTAATGCCGATAGGAGAATTTCGTCGATTTTAAATCTTCCATGCAATTAATATAGGTTAAACAATTTAATACGAATTACGTATTATTATAATTTGCATTATAGTTCCAATCGAACTAATCAAACATGGATTATCAAAGAAATATCACGGTGACTCCTTACAACATTGAATAAATAATCCAAAAATACAAAACACAACCTGAGCTAATCATAGAAAAAAGTATATATAAAAGCCATGCCAAAAAATGTTACTGTAATCTCGAGGCTCATCCGCCGCGACGAAAAAAAAAAAAAGAAGAGCAATGACCCGCATTTATTCGGGGTCGACGCAGGTGTGCTGCGGCCGTTCGCTCACTCGCTGGGGATGCGCGGCACAGGCTGCGCTTCGCGGTATTGATTACAGCCTCCTCTCTCTTGCTCGCTCTCAGGTGCACAGGGTCAGCACCGCCCTGCTTTATATTTTCCCGGCCTGCAGCTCGCGTTCGACTTTTCACGTTTATTATTTCTGTTTTTTTTCGGCGAGTGAGTTGGAATGAGTTTTTTTGTTTTTAGGTGTCACGACTTTTTTTTGATTCGTTTTGTAGGGTGACTAATTAAAATTGAAGTTTAGTTCGAGGATTTAGTTTTGTAGAACTGCGTTAGATAATTTTAAATCCTGCAAGATATTCACTGTTCTCCAGTTATTTACATGATATTCTAATTAGAAGTAGAATGTCATAAAGAAAAATTATTAACTCAACTCTTTGAGTTGTGATTCCAACATTATTACCTTACTTCACCTTCATTGTACGGTATGACGTACTACAATTTTTTACAGGATTCAGTAAAAACATTTTTCATGAAAAACGATACTTTTTGATAATCCTGCAATTTTTCACTGTGAATGAGTTTTTTATTTTGCATTTCTTATTGTCGTTTTAAAAATAGTAACGATTTTCATGCATAGAAATTTATGATTCCAATGAAAATATTTTCACTTGTAGATTCAAAGTACTTATTAAAAAGATATCCAATTAATATCTAAATCATTTGAGTAACTGCAAATGATTTAGATATTTAGTATAATAATTGTTTGAGTTTGTCGTTATTGAACTTACCATTAAACATTTTTTATTGAACTTACCATTAACAATTTGAATTTGTAGTATATGACGAAATCCTTAAAAAAAAAACACTTTTCTGGGGTCTAGAATGGCAAAAATTTGTTTTGATGCTAAAGCTTCCGGACCTTTTTCCTCTTCTTTTTGAAGGTATATAGTGTCGGAAAATGCTCGTGAACATT
>JAWWMK010015814.1:0-20838 GCA_035047105.1 Galeopsomyia nigrocyanea
ATCAATATTTGAAGAAATGCCGTTTTTCGCCTATTTTCTGCGAGAAAAGCCCATTTGATTATAATGGGAAAATGCCGAAAAAGTAGTTCCTGCAGATTTTTCTAATGTTCACGAACATTTTCCGTCACTATATACCTTAAATAAGAAGAGGAAATAGGTCCGGTAGCCCTAGCGGCGAAAAAATATTTTTCAATTCTGGTCCCCAGAAAATAGGTATTGTTTTCTGGATTTCGTCATATACGACAATTTAGGTCGTCGAATATTTATCATTCGTTAGCTCTCCATTTATGGGTCACGCATCGCGCACATGCGACCAATTAAACTCGCGCGATGTACGAAGTTTATCGGAATCGGTGTGTGTGTAAAAAAAAAAAAGAGGAATTGACCCTCTGCACGTTGGCAAACGCACCGTGTAGAAATTGACGAGCGCACGTGCGGAAAATACCAAAGTGTTTGCAGCGGGGGTCAATTATATTGCGCACACATATATATCCCGATCGAGCTACACACACACACACCACTAGGATTATTCGCCGCGAGCATCAAACGCTTCAACTCGCTCGAACGCGAGAAATTGCGACAGGTTTGTTACCCCCTCTTTTTTTTTTATCGTTCAATTTCTCTCTCCATTATTCGCCAATAAAAAACGATCAAATATAATATGTACTTTTTAAATCTTAGAAGTCTAAGTTATTAGAATTCGGTATAAAATTGCAATAATTTATTTATCTATACGCCAAAAATTTTTCTATGTATTCTTCATAAATAGCTTATAATATATATTTTTTCAGAATTTGTTATACGCTAGTTTTTTCCAAAAAAAAAAAAATTCTGATAATTTCGAAATATAAATTTTTTTGCCATATTTTATTCTCCATTTTTTATTTTAAAATTGGAAAGCCCTTATATAGACCCTTTCATAACTTCAGAAAAAAATTTCGCTCAAAGGGTTAAATGAGGAGCGAATGTATACAAATAATTTTTTTACAAATAAAATAACAGAGGCAATCAAAAGAAAGAAAGAAAGTAGAAAAAAAAAATACTCACCAGAATTCTTCTTATCGGAATTTCCACTCGTCGGATTCCTCTCGCTGGGTAAAAATCCTTTGGCGTGTTGCACGTCCTCGTCGATGTAAATACTAGGACCAAGACCACCACCACCAGCGGCGATGATTAACGGCTGTTGCACCCCATTCTCGTTCAAGGTGAACACGTATGTCGCGCCACCACCGCCACCGGCACCGTCGCTCAATTCGGTTCGTCGCACTATGTGCACCGGTGAATGATCCGACATGTGTTGCTGTTGTTGTTGTTGTTGCTGCTGTTGGTCGTTTGAATTCACGCAAGCGTCGTTTTTCATTCCTAAACTCTGTCGAATAAAATACCAAATGTAAATTTATATAATTCGACAGGAGAAAACAGTGGTTGAATGTGTACCTTGGGACAAGCGTCGGTACCAGGTTGACCAATCATGAAAAATAATTCTTGACCTCTCCTCAACTCGGCGACACCGCGTACCAAACCACCGAGACTTACACCCACGGTTAATGCACCTGTACCACCTCGCGCTCCTTTTGCGATTATCCTTTATAGAAAAAAATGTAAGTCGCTGTTGAAGGAAAATTAAAATAATTTTTTTTTTACTTACGTGTAATAACCATCAGCGGGTACAACCCAGCGTTGAATTCCAATTTCTCTCAATTTATTCTTCAAGGGTCTCAGTCTCGCGGCAGTTTCGTCCTCGGCTGCTTCGAGATCGGTGTTGTTGTGCAGATCGGGACATTGCTCGGGTGTCGGACCGAATCTTCCCGTCTGACCGCAAGTATTTATCACGATCACTGTGTAACAACGTTGTTTTTAATCGTTAAAAAAAATCTCCATTGCATTCGTTCGACTTACTCGTCTGATTGACGAATTCGTTGTGCTTCGATGGCACCACGTGAATCTTCTGATGGTAGTAGTTGAAGTCGCCAACGACGTCTCGCGGTACACCTTTAATAAACGTTTTTTTTTTTAATTATAAAACCTTCAATTCAAAAATTATAAAAAAAACTTACCGATGCCAAAACACTCGGGACTGAGCGATATATCGTCGATAGCAACCTCAGCCTTCTGATAACTCTTGGTCGCCTCGAACTGAAGGTAATACTTGTAGCGAACCGCGGGTAAATGCATCGCCGGACTGTACCAAACCGCGTAGCTGTAATCCCTGAACGACCAGAAGATTTGGCTGCTGTGATTGTTGTGTTCCCTCAGCTCGACCAGATAAACTGCCAGTCCCACGGGATGCGAACTTTGCTTGTAGTAGGCGAATCGTAGCTGTGATAACAACCAAGTTCAATTTTAACATTCGGTTTTTTCCTGTAAATAATTCGATACGAGGTTATTTTACCTTGCAAGATTTGTAATACTGGCTGGTAGGGTCGTTGTGATAAGGAGGCGTTGGATTGAAAATAGGACTCCTCAAAGTCCCGCGACTTCCGTACTTGCCGTTCACCATATCTATGTAGGCGTAAGTTCCTGAGAAAAAGAATAAAGAGAACGTGCAAAAACTCGGAGCTTCGTATACTTGTTTAATTCTCTCTTCGCTCCCTTTTTTTTTTTTAATTGGGGCTATGCTTTTGTTTCACCAGTTCGCCTCGGGTTAATTGCTCGGAATTGAGAGTCTTAATTGTGAACCATTATAATTTCATTCTTTTTTTTTCTTTTCGTAGCTTGAATAATTCCAACCAAGTTTTTCCGTGGCAATTGTATAATAAAAAAAAAAGTGTCGTTAAAAACTTGCAAAATGAACGAAATGGAATAACTTACCGTAACTGCTATTGCGATAAGTGTGATCGGTGTAACCACCGGACTGCGAGGAACCGTGATCGAGGGTCCAATTAAGTTGACGACCAGGTTCATTCCACCAGCCGCACCAGCCGGATTCGAAACTACATCTCGCGTACGGTGGCATCTTGTCTGCAATGCAACACGTTATATATATTCGTCGAGTGATAGAACCAAGTTGAATATATTTGTTGAGAAATAAGCAGATACTTTGATGTTCACTGCATAATTGTATATATATCAGTTGCAATTAGGAGCAAATATGGTACTCTCGTGCGTGTATGTGTCAATTATGCACCTTGTGTATATACGCCTCGCGAAGTGATATTGGCTTTAATACGGCTGCGAGCACTATGCGAGTATATCGAGTGTCTACTGATACGATGACACATATGTGTGCAGTAAAATTAATGAAGAACAACTTTTACTTATACTAGACATGCAAAATTATAAATAGTTTGATAATATTCCCTTCATGATATAACATTTCATTATAAAGTACGATGAACAAATAATTCATCAAGGCATAACATATCGCATCTCTCAAACTCATCAGACAAATTTAATTTCAATGGGCGCGAATGCATACACAAAGTCAAGAGAGAGAGTAGCGAAATAGTTACGATCGTGATATCACAGTTCTCTCCAAAGTTTAATTACCACACAGGCACGTTTCAGTTCCACGGCAAACATGAATTAATCAACGAAAAACTATCGAGTCGTATACGTATGTATAGACAGACATATAGACACAAGCAAAAAGCAAATCACAACGCTTCATTATAAACTTTGATCAAGAATCAAAAACTCACCACAATCGCCAGTTTCATCCTCGCCATCGCCGCAATCGACTCTAAGATCGCACACATGGTCGCGTTTCAAACAAGAGCCATTGTTGCATTTGAACATCAACGGTGGTTTGCATTCACCAAGACCAGCCTCGGGTGGCAATAATCGACCGTGTTTGTTCGCGCAATCGACCATGCGAATATTATCCACGGCGAAACTTGAATTCTCATAGGGTGTTTCGACCTCGAGGATCACGATGAACGGTTGACTCTTGAGGCCAAGGATGAATTTAGCTGGTTGCCATCTGCGATAAAAAAAAAAGTTTTGATAAACTTTTCGCCGTCAATCGATTCTATATTTAAAAAAAAAAAAGAGAGAGATAGAGAAATAATTGTATTACTCGGGTGAATTGCTGCCGTCGCGCTCGTTAGCGATGACCTTAGTGCCGTTGTAAGTCTCGATGATCAAGCTTATACGTCCGTGTTCCATGTCCACCTGATAGAAGTAGAACTCGACGCTGCAATCGACGCTCGTTCGCTCGATTATCGTCGAATTGAACAAGCCCTTTTTCTTGCCGCTCAGGTATAAAAATAATCCTTTTTTTTTTTTCGCATTCGTTAATTCGTTAAAGTCTATAATAACGTAATATGTCCGTGTTTGTTGTCGAATTTCTTACCTTGTGCATTACCATCGGCATCGGAAGTCGGTGCCAATTGATTGGGAAGCGGTGGCTTGACGAGTTTAAAAGTGTCGTCTGTAGTATTCCATTGCCAATCGCAGCTGTTGTCGAAGTCGCATCTACCCTTCTCGGGCACGTAGATTTTGTGGCCGTTCATTACGGCACGTAGACCGTTTAGACCGCTCAACGACCAACATGATCTCGCGATGGTCAGTGTTAACAGTAGGATTGGATACAAAATTTGACGCATGGCTTATTGAGACGCTTTTCGGATTTATTCTTTTGTAGTTTCTTCTTCGTTTCACTGGGTCGAAAGTATAATTTAATACACTTTTAAATTTGTGTGCGAGTGTGATAATGGTTGATACTGACCTTCGTCACTTTGCCGGCAATTGAGGCTTTCCGGCCTTCTCCACTGTTACTTCTCTTCCCGCCTGCTTCGTCGTCTTCGTCGTCGTTGCAATGGATCTTGCCATTGCGTCTGACGCTTGCGATGATACACTTGACTTGATGGGATGAGGCTGTGGGAGACTGCGAATTAACGAGAACTTTGTTGAGTGTGTGTGTGTGTATTTTCTGCAGGGAAATTGTTTTTTAAATGAGCTGTGCGTTTTATTTCTCATATCTGTTTCGCGAGGATTTTTAAATTAACTTCCGGTTTCGTGATGAAACTTCTGCGAGGATTTTATAGGGAAGGAATGTGAGATTGATAATGAAATTCGCGCAGAGAAAGAGCAATTACTTTTTGTTTTATGTACACAATGCTAAATAATAATCATGGCGAAAACAAAGCGGCGACTCTGTTATACGATTCCTTTGGAAAATCCAGAGAAAGAGGAAGAAGAAGAAGAACGACCCCGTTTTTCCAGAGTATTTCAACTCACTCTCGCGAGAGAGAGTTGCTCTCTCTCTTTCCTCCAGAAAAGAAAAAGCTCTTGAACAATAATCATTGCATTTTTTTTCCTCCCACGAAAAAAAAAAAAAATAAATAAAAGCTCACTGGAAAACCCACAACAAACGAGTTTACTCGCTGGCGGCGGTGGCGAGTTTTGACATCGAAAGAGATGCTTTGTGCTAAGCTAACAAAAAAAAAAACTGCGATTCAATATTTACCGTGTGTCGCGCACGTGTTTCTCTTTACTTTTTTTTACGCGCGTATGTTCATAACTTCGTGAAAATTAACCCTCGGGTTGGAAAAAGTTTCTTCGCGTGGTGAGCCTTTTTTTTTTTTTTCGTTCGTTTGCGCGAAAGTTAACTTACGACGAGCGTAAATAATTGATAATTGTTAGTTTGATTCGAATAAAGGGTTACATTTTTTGAAATTTTACTCAAAGGATACGCTGGTTAATTGAAATATTTTAATAAACTTCGTCGTGTACACGAGAAATTGGACTTTTGAAACGTGATATACGAGCTTTTTTTCCGCACGTGTCGCTTTAGACACACGCATATAATTACATCTTCTTTCAACAGTGCAAATTTCATTTGTCGTTTCACGAGTACAGATGTTTATTTTGTTTATACACTCGTATACGTTTCATCTCCGACCAAAAAAAAAAATGTATGTGTATTTGCGCGCACGAAAGTTTTTCCGGTCACCGAGCGCGAATACCATATTTTTGAAATATTGCCGAGAGCAGAGTATTATATGTATATATATATTTCCCGGGGTGAAAATTGAATAGCGGCTTTTTCTCGGAATCGTATGTTGCAATTTCCGAATTGATTGGAAATTTAATTTAAAAAAAAAAGTCCGTATGTTCTTCGTCCAAATAACATCGAAATGGTTTTCGTAATGGATATACGTTGCAATCTAAAAATATAAGGAACATCGATAAAAGCCGACGACGAATGCATTAAAAAGCCAACGAGAACTCTTTATCTCGACGGCAATTTGGTTCGCTGCGAAAATCTTCTCTTTATCTCTGCAAAAAAAAAAAGAAGTTCTCGTCCCAGTTTTCACGCTCCGTCACTTTGCAAGCTCTCACGTGTGTCGAGCACCTGGCATCTTTTATCCATATCATCATTAATCCCTCGGGTTAAAATCGATTTTGATACTCGGCCGCTAAAAAGTTTTCATGTATATATATTTTTTTTCGTCGTTAATTGGATACGGAAATTGTTCGGGGAAATTCTATATACGGCGAGCGCAAGCTTTCTGTGATCACCGCGGAGGAAATGTGTCAAACTACCTGTCGGTTTACGCCCCTGATGTAGTACGTTACAGGCTTTGATATGAAGTTAAATTGAAAGCCTTTGCTGTGTTGTTGCTTGTAATTACGCGTGGAACAACAAATTATCAATAGGTCGTTTTACAATTCAATCTCTTGCGGGTGTTCGAGATTGCATTGTATATAGTTGAATTGAATAGCATAAGTTTGATGTGAATTATCGACATTTAAGGATTTACTTTAAAGTAATTAGTGGCTAGAAAAAAAAAAGAAATCATAAATTCTCAAACTTTCGGATAGGTGTTTGTTATAGTTGATGTCATATATCCAGAGGAATGTGTCATTTCCGTGAAAGCCCCTCGGGCTGTTTTATCGAACGAATATTGCATCCTAAATTCCATTGGAACATAATATATATGGGTTATAGTTTACAAATTTACTAAAATTTCTGAATAAATGTTCTTGTTTGGACAGAGTCTACGATTTAATAAATCGGAATAAAACTGTCCCAGATATTAATAATGTACGAATTTTAAGAACGCAATACGTAAAATAATTTTACGCTACGAATAAGGCTTGAATGATTGTATAATTAAATAACATGTATCATTTTCTTTTCTTTTTTCACCTGTGAATTGTTGTATTTTGCGATATATTACATATGTAATTTGCGACGACTCTGATTATTATATCTTTTGCATATTTTAAGTGAATTGGCCGCCATCTGTTTTCACAATTTATTTAAAAAAATTGTAGCATATTTGGCTTGCCCCGTATATTAGGGAAAATAAATAAATAAATAAAATTTAAAAAAAATTCATAAAACCGATGCGACTGTAGGTAAACCCGTAATTTTCACGTTACGCGAAATTAGCTCATCCAATAACGACAAAAATCTTCAAAAGTCACACAAATAACTTAGAGCGACTCTCAAAAACAAAAATCTTATATTTTCCTCTCAATACCACCGCCGAAAGAAAGAAAGAAAGAAAGAAAAAGAAGAAAAGATTCCCGCGTATTGTCCGCAAGAGTGGAAGTTTAATGGTATTTCCGAGTGGAGGCCTCTCTCTCTCTCTCTTACTATACAGCTCAGCCGCACAATTTGCGAAATAGAAAAAAAATAAAAGGACGCAGACGCGACGACGGCAAACGAAGAGTAATCGCAGCTTTTTTTTTCCCGTCCCCTCTATACTCAAAGCTCGCGTACGAGTCGCTGAGCTTTTTTTTTTTCGTGGGTGTATGCGCGCTAAATTTAATTCTCGAAGAAACGATTTCTGGCAATGGACAGCAGGTGTGTTTGAAGGATTAGTTTTTTTTTTTTTCGTTTGCTCATTCGTGCACGATTGGTCGGAAAAATAACAGTCCCTTATAGGCGGAGGCGGAGATAGATTACAATATGGATTTTTGTTTTTGAAAGTTATGTACCGGGTGAAATGACGACATTTGGCTGTGAATGTGCTTTTGGTTTTATCGGGAATATGGCTTTTTTCATTTCTGTCAAGCTCAGAATATGGAAATGAATGTTCGAATGCACTCAGTGTGAATTTTATAATTTTATTTTGTTTGTTTTTCAAATGTCGGAGCTATACTTTTCAATATGCGAGCCTTACCCATTTCACGTGAAATATATATAAATTATGACGATTTTACGAACGTAAGCATTTGTAAAGTTTTCATCCGTCATTTTTCACGCCCAACACATGAAAAATAAGGGTGCAAACCGTCAGTTTAAACGTATAAATGACATTTTATTCCACCGGAAGTGCTCCTCTTTACAAATCACTCGACATAAATTACATGATTTATAATATATACGATGTTTGCGCAAAAGACTCCATACATAATGAAAATTCCGAATGAAAGTCTCGCAATGAATCTCAACTGATACACGAAAAAAAAAACAAAAGTAAAATATAATTCACTCTATACATAATGGCGTGCAGAATGTGCATCGCAAATTATAATCCAAAGCATTGAATGAATCTCCGGACGTCGCCCGTTAAATTTAGCCTCCGGCCGCGCGGTGCGTTATCGACAACGACGACGACGACGACGGTTACGAAGCGGATATAGTCACTGAATACTTCATTCGTTTGCACCGAGAGCGGAGATATAGAGAATCGATGAGACGAGATGAGGAAGCGAGAGAGAGAAAAAAAAAAGAGCTACGCCAGGATTTTCCGAGTCCACTTTTGATAATTAACTCGATTTTCACTCTCTCTCTCTCTCGGCGGCATAGGAAATTGGCATAACCCGAGCCTCGACTCGCATCTACCTTCATTTCCGTATCTCCCATGACGAACGAGTTATCGGATTTGCGTATTATGTATCTATATACGCGAATATTCAATCTGTATGATTTTTTTTTTTGAATAAAGATTTAGTCTTTTTTGTTTTTTTATACATATTTATTGCAAAGCGCGATTTTATACGAGGAGAAGAGAAAAGAAGGGAATTTAGTAGGAGGCGTGGGTGTGATAATATTTTGCGGTGGTGTGTGGCATAGAGATAATAGCATTTATAGCATCTTAATTCACGCTGATATTTGATCCGATGATCGAGCGACCTAGCGGATTTATATATTCGCTTTGAAAAGCAGAATTTTGTAGAGAGAATAATTGAAAAGGGAGATTTAAAAAAAAATAAATAAAGTGGACATGATAATTAAATCTGCCACGTGCATTCGTTTGAATTTCACGATTGTTAATTAAAAACCTTCGATCGCGTTCCATTATATATAAAAAAAAGAACGGAAAGAGCGACAGGTATTGCATATTTTTCGAGAGATGCTTCGAATACTTTGAGCTTTATACTCTCGGACGAGATACAGGTAATTCGAGGAATTCAGGATTTATACTTGTTATTGGTTTCCGAGAAAGCTCCGAGGGTATGTATATACGGTTGGTTTAAAAGGAGGTAGAATTTTACGTTTAAGCTTCGTTACACTTCGTTAAAACGTATAAATATATATGAAATATCCAAGTAGATAGTAGAAGAGTATCCTTGCTTATACTTTTTATTAAAACGCACTTAAAAAAATGTATATCTCGGTATAACAAAATTATTCTCGTTTATTTTAGCTTTGTGAATTTCATTGCTTTCTTTTTCAGCGTAAAAAAAAAAAAACTTCAACTAATTTATTACTCTGGCTTTGATCGCAGTCATCCCGCTCGATTATTATACATAATTCCGTCGAGATCATATCCCAGCGTCATTAATTACAATCACAACTATATACACACAAACGCAATACGCTAACGAGATCCACCGACGCGTAAATCCATCAAGCAAAGTCCTCTTAACTCAATGTAAAGTTACTCTTCATTGTCGTCGCGACATCAATCCTCGCTCTCTCGCGTATATAAGGTGGTGATTTTTCAACCGGCCTCAGCTGCGCGCGTGTTTGTGTGTGTGTATAAAGTCGCAAAGGCATTGAAAATGCGATTTTTTTTTTGAGCTATTCATTAATAATTCGGACGAGGGGAGGGTAGAGAGGAAGAGAGAGACGATACTCGTTAACGGCTAAAAAGTCGAGCGGCTCTTAATCGTGTATATCGATTATTGTATGCCAATTATGCCCAGGCTTTTGTATTTTATTTTTTGACCTCGTTTGAACGTTATAGATCCGAAATATCGATGGACGATTGTATAGTAAAATTATCACGTTGAATGTTGACGACAATGACAAGAATCTTATACATCTTCAAATAATTAAAAGAAAAAATAAAAGAGTCACTCGAACTGTAACAGCAATCAAAATTCATCGCAGCACGACAAACTCAATTATTACAATTTAACTCCGCAAAGGTTTTCTCGACGCACTCGCTCGCGGGGGTTTTAATCGAGAAGCGAAGAAACAAATAAAACGAAGCTTTTATATACACACATACACACCTCCTCATGAAAAGTTTCTTAATACTTGCCGCCGTCGAGACGTGCTTGGAAGTTGATTGGATTGCGCAGTACATTTGCAGATAAACAAGTGAAGAGCGAGGAGAGAGAGAGTGAGAAAGAAAGTACAAGTTCTTCTGTCTTTATCTTTGACTTGAGTGTGGAAAGAGAGAGAGAGAGAGAGCTTCAGTGAATTATAACTGAGCTTTGAGGGTTTTTGCTTTGAAATTTTCGCTCGCGATGGGGTAATCGAGTTTTATAGGGTAATTTTGATGAAGGATTAATTATTGAAGGTATCATTAGATTTTATGATTTAATAATTCAGCGATGATTATCTAACGACAAGTTCGATGACTTTTGCGTCAAATTATAATTGATCATTTTGAAGATAATTAACGAAATGACGAAGAGAAAGCAGTATGAGTTAATTAATTAATATTAGCTTCCTTTGATGCAGAAAAGTTCGGAAATTTATCGACTTTACAAAATTTCCATCGAAGCTTTACAATACAAAGAAAGGAAATAAAATAAAATCACACGAAAAAAAAAAAAACCAGTAAACACGCGTCGATATAAATGGTCTCTCTCTATCTCGTAAGATTATCCCCACGAGACATACGAAAAAGAAGAGAAAAAACAAAAAAAAGCTCGCGCACACATTATTCAAATGAATTCACCCGCCGATATATCCAATGCACACTCGAAAGAAAATTACTAATATATTTAAATTATTCATCGATAATTCCAATCCTTCAAACACAGAAAAAAAAAGTATCATCCCATATGGTTGAGAATAAGGGCAAAGCGAGGGCGTCATTTACAAGCACGATTTTTGTGTATAACGTGTCCCTTTGCACACATCTAGTATACTCACACGTCAGCAGCGGACACTCGTCGTCGTCATCTTCACTATCGTCGTATATGTAAATCCAAAAAAAAAAACCAACGATCAATCAACACTCGCGCACTTTCAATTATATTTATCGTTGCTAAAAAAAAAGAATAATAATACAGCGCGTACTACACGTAACAACTGCGAACGTGTAAGCCGCACGACTGTGTGTCGTGGAGCTTTTTCTCCGACGAGAGAGCTTTTTGGGTGGTGGCGTGGCTCTGTGGCGCGCGCGCATGGATGCTGTGCAGAAGGAGAGAGAGGAGGGATGCCAAAGCCGCGTTATATGTCTGCGGCAGTAGCAGCAGCAGCAGCACTAGGAGAGTTGAAACGATCGATTCGAGAGTACAACGCGGCAGAGCAACCAAGCTTCTTCTTTTATTCGCAGACTCCCTCTCTCCCTTCATCTCGCGCGAGCAACGTTTTGTACGCGAGTTCAAGGAGAGCGAACGGGAGAGTGAGAAAAGAAGAAGGGAAAAAAGGGCTTTTTGCATGGTGAATTTTTTTTTTTCTCTCTTGGAGACTTATGTTTCCGATATTTTATTTTTTGCAGTTGACAATCGTATTTTTACCTTTGCAGATTTTTCCTCGGTTTATGAAATGTAGGATTTCTGAATGCGAGCTTTTGTAAATGTCACGAGTCGCATTTAAGCTTATTATCCTGCGTAATGTACTTAAAGACGCTTTTGACGTTAAAAAAAAAAGGTTTTGGTTTTTTTTTATATCTTTGACGCGTGAAGAAGAATATTTTAAATTAAAAAAAACTGTAACTGCATTAAGTGGGTGATCAGCGTATATAGTGGAAGCGAGGCGTGAAAATTCAAGGCGGGCATTAAAACTAACAACCGGGGCGGACAGGGATCGGGTGTATATATATATAGTAAGTGGATATTGCACGACGTATCTCGTGGAGTTATTCACTTGGTTTTCCGATTAGAATAATTGCAAGCTCGTTTATAAATTATTGTGTATGCAATTGTTACTTGAAAACTGTGAATGAATGTGATTGTTCGCGTATATCGTATGATCGATTATTCCTTGTTTGTTTGTTTTTTCGTGGGGAAGCTTTTTTTTTTAAAAAAAAGCTCTCGTATTTTATTTGAAATATTCCGATGCAAAAACGTATCGGATGTCCAATTAAAATGCAAGAGAAACAAGAATCGAAATCTGGTGCTTTTTTTTCGCGACAGTGTTGTATCCACATGAAAAAAAAAAGATAATAATAAAAAAAAACAGTCAAAAGAGAACGAAAATTAAAGTCAAGCCTTAAAAACCTCGCAATTCACTTTCATATTAAGTTTCCGCTCTGAAAAGTAAAAAGTCCTGTTCATTATTACGAAACGACAATCAACCGAGTCGCAAGCTCCGATGAAACTCAAAGGCTTTTTTTTCTCATCAGTGCATATAATTCAGAAAATTGACTCTCTCTCTCCTTCCTTCCGTCAGCATCTATTATTATTATTTTGCTTGTTGAGATTGATGAGAGAAAGAGAGAGAGAGAGTTGCAAGCACAACGCGCGACGATCAAAATTTTTAATGGCTTGCGCTCTCGTATACAGTCGCACGTGTTTGCTATAATTGGAAATGAATATTTCATCGACTTTGTCGGACAGTTGAACATTTATTGGCGAGATGATTTTAGCAAAAAAGTTCGCGCGTGATTAACGAGCTTAGTTTGTTCGTAAAGTAGTTTTCCACGCGCTTGGAAAGTTTAATCATGAATTTACGTCGCACGGATTTTCGCACTTTTAACAAAAACAAATACACGTTGAATTTGCAGTTTAATCGAAGTTATCGAATGTACGAGAATCAGTTGGCTTCTTTGCGTCAAGTTGGGCGTACGTATACGTAGAATCGCAGGATTTAGCCGAACGTGAGCGTCGAAAGCTGTAATCAAAAGATTTAGCGACAAAAGCTTCGAGCGCTATATATACACACACGCAATATTGTGCACCGACGATTCAGCACTTTTATTCTCGCTAATTGGTCGTTTTTTCCTCTCCTCCCTCCAATCCCATCGGATAGTTGCAGTCATTAGGTTGATTAAGCAAAAATCTGTTACCTGCGAAATTCGGAAACTTTGTAACTCGATTGTTCTGGAGAATTTTCGGGGGAAGTTTTGACCTAGTCAGGATGTCTTTTTGCTTGATGTCGTAATAATGAGAGTAGACTTGAGTTTTTATATACAACCGCCTACGGAAGGAAGTTTCGGATGAACTTGATTCGGAAATGCAGTTGTTTATAATTTCAATTAAAAAAAAATATTGACGTATTTCGAGTTTACTTTTAATTAAAGTTTGATTCGCTTTCAATGGAGGCAATATAAGTGCGAAGCCTTGAACGTACACGGCGAAATTGATATACGTCGTAAAAAGGTGCGACTTGATACTGGCATTTAATTTTCTGCACTCTGAATTGAATTTTAATCGACGATACTTATTTTTTTTTTCTTACAATTACAATTTTTCTTTTTCGATACACCGCTCAAATTTTTTTTTTAAACAAATGTACGCGTCTTCTAAAAAAAAATCTTGGCAATGACATACCGTCGCTCAGCTAATTCTGGACGCCATTCGCTCGACTCCCCCGCGAATTCTTCAACAGTTATACACACAGCGCGGGGGATTTTTGTTAATTACCAGGGTGTAAATATTTGCGCGCGATTCGTGCGTTTTAACGCGAGTTTCATGGAAACTTTGCTGCGATTACGTTGAATTCAATTAACCGCTTGTTTGATCGGATGAAACTTTTTAGTCGAATGATTTTATTAATTAATAATCAGTGCGTCGGAAACTGTGCAATTCCATTTTGAGTTTACAATTACTTTATGCTCTGATAAATTGTGTTGTTAAGAGTGGGTGGTTTTTCCGGGAAACCATTGAAACTATTCTTCGAAACAATCTTGTGAGGGGGTGGTTTAGGTTCTGGATGAGATTCAAAATCATACAAGTTTCAACTACTTTCTGCTTCGTACAGTTTTCATCGTCGGAAGATAAAAATAAAATAGTTTTTTTTTCTTTCTATCATTTACGGAAAGTACTGTAATATTTGCTGAAAGCTATCGTTAATGAAGATTGAAGATTAATATACTACGTTGTTTCGTTAGATTTATAAACCGTGTTTGCGCGAATTAAATTTCTTTTATTTCGTTTTCGAAAACCGTAAACGCGCGTGCTTTCAAGCTCGAAACATTTTCTGAATAATTGGATAGTGAACATCGGATTTCGATGCACGTACGTTCCATCATGATATTTCAACGCTTGTAAAAAAAAAACTTCAAATATTCTTTCATTACAGGATTCACTAAAAATACTATTGCGGTATTTAAAACGAAAAAAAAAAATACCTGGGGTTGTATTTACTAACGTTTTTTTATCGAATTTTGGAATAGCGCATCGACGGCGTTATTCGATATTTTTTGGACGATAATGTAAAAATATCGAAATAAATTTGATTTTTCACGGAATCAAAAATAACGTAAGGCAGTCGATATTCGCTATTTTCAATGGTAAAAGTACCTTTTCTTATGTAAAATATCGACTGCGCTATTCGTTAAAAATTGAAGTTTTTTTCGTTAAAACAATATTTTTAATGCGTTAAATCAAAATAACGAATTCGATGGAACATGTCATCGACTGCGTTATTCGATAAATTTATTATAAAATGTTTTAGCGGAATCGTTATTTTGATGTAGCGCATTAAAAATGTTGTTTTAACGAAAAAAAACTTCAATTTTTAACGAATAGCGCAGTCGATGTTTTACATAAGAAAAGGTACTTTTACCATTGAAAATAGCGAATATCGACTGCGTTACGTTATTTGTGATTGCGTGATAAATCAAATTTATTTCGATAGTTTTGTATCTTATCGTCCAAAAAATATCGAATAACGCCGTCGATGCGCTATTCCAAAATTCGATAAAAAAGTTAGGGAATATACCCCCTGGTTCTAAATCTAAGACATTCGTTATGAGACAAGTTGAGTAAGATTGGAAAATGTGAAATCAATAAAGCAGACAGACTCTGCGATACAAACAATCATCATTCAAATACCTAATAACTATGGAATAAGCAATGCAAAGCGACAAAAAAGAAGATATATGTATAATCGAGCAAAGGCATATAAGTATTAACAACTGTGCGCGAGAAATGAAACGTGAGTGCACGCGCGGGTTTGACGCAGAGTCGCCCTATTAGCGAGAGAGAGAGAGAGAGAGAGAGAGAGAGAGAGAGAGAGAGAGAGAGAGAGAGAGAGAGAGAGAGAGAGAGAGAGAGCTGAATAGCCGTATAGCAATAAAAGCGTGATATCACGGCGCTCACATGCTAATAGTTCCATCGCGAGAGATTTGACTCATCGCCGCTTAGACTCTAATGAATGGTACCGAGTGATTTACGGCCCTCTCTATATATATATATATTGCCGAGATATTGCGCGGCTGATAAAGCTGACTTTGAATGCGTTATGTATATGTATATATGTACGTGCTGCTCGCAACTACCACAACCACCTCTCTACTCTCGGTTATAGTCGTTAAATTCAATGGCGCGGGCACTGAATCAAATGTTGCTCGGTAATGAGCTTTATGCACGCTTTATGCTCACCAGCGTATATTGAAACTCAGCGGCGGCTCGACAATTCGCCAATGGCAGTCGCTGATAAGACTGCTGAGTAGAGACATTAACGAGCTAATTGCCGTCTTTTCATGTGTAGGGTAGTTCTCAGTAGATATTTTAATTTACTGATGTGAGATACGCGATGGAATTTCTAATTTATTTTGAACCGATAGATGGAATTACTGTTTATTTGATTTAATCTGCATGGTAGGGGTATTAAATGTTGTTATTCTAGATTCGCTTAAAATATTTGAGTATAACAGTGATCTTACAAATATTAGTTTGAATATGACGTGTTCACATCGGAAAGTTAAGCATATTCTAAAATTCGAAATGGCAAATTTGACATTCAATTAATTAATCCAACACGAAATTTCAATACATAATAACGATTAATAGTAGATTTTTATTGGCAGGAACTTTTTACAAGTATAAGGCCACAACGCCTAGTACAGTAGCGCCATGGAGGTGCGAAATAACAAAATTTTGAATTAAAATGGTAGAAGCTTAAGATTAAAATAATACGAATGACATATAAACTGTACATATGTATACAAAGTGCTAAGATATAAAATATAAATAAATAATATTGTATAAAATTACAAATAACGATTAATTTAATTTAATAGTGGATTTATTGGCTCATAAAAAAAATTATACATTGCCATCTTACAAATAACGATTAAAACTCATTCAATTATATATCGCCATCTTGCAGTTAAACTCGAAAGTTTCATATAGCTTCATTCTGTACGGCTTGCCGAGCAGATGTCTGTCTTACCCACAGCGGCTGAAACAGGGAGTGGTTTTGTCAATTCTGCGCAAATTTTCTGGCTGTAGATGGCAGTTCTATTTACTCCTTATAAAATTATCTTTAGATAATATTTAAATTTACAACAATTTACATGAAGATACTGAAAAAATTACGAATATGCGGTTATTAACGAGAAGTACATGGGATTTGATAATACTGTGACCCATCACTTTATGTATTGAAAATTATTAAATGTTATGAAATGTCATAATAAATTAGTTTATGCAAATGTCAGTTACAGTGTCATAATAAACACGGTAAACGGAAAACCGTGACCCATAAAAAAAGCGATCATAAGTATAAGCGTCACGAACAATCGAAATGAAATATAAGAAAGAGATGGACCAGATAAGAGAGGCCTCGATTTCAACTCAGAAATAAGTCTGAATTCATGTGGCCGCGAATGAAACAATGGAGTGAGTGAGAGAGCGATTTAAAAAAAGAAAAGAAAAGAAAAAAGAAAAAGAAGGAAGAGGAGGAGGAAGAAGAAAAAAAAAGTACCGAGGGAATACGAGTAGCATTGGAGGGGTAGAGGTAGAGAAATCGAGGTAGCGTGTTTCTTCATACGGGGTTTGCGTGTCGAACTCTGATTTGCTTTGTTGAATCAAGTGTGTACGCGCGGTAGGAGGGAGGGCCCAAGTCGGTGAGGTCGTTACACAGAGAGAGAGAGAGAGAGAGAAAAGCGACGCTGGCAACTGGATAGTGCACTTTTCCCTTTATCCACGTCTCTCCCTTTCTCGCCCGCGCGCGAGCGAGCGCCAGCTCGTTCCATTATCATCGCTAACGATTAGATTGGAAGCGCGATCTAAGTGCAGTTAAACTTTAATCGCCTGCACACCGGCCGCTCCACCACCACCACCACCATGCGAATGCTCTCTTTTTTAAATCGAACAAACAAAAGCCAGGCCTTTTAACGCAAAGCTCGCGCGAAAACAATAAAAAAAAACAACAAAGGGAGAGAATGTACGAAAGAAGGATAAACAAATTTTTCCGAGAACGTGCGCGGGAGTTAACGAGTGCGAGTTAAGCTGATATTGCTGCACTTGTACGCGCGCGCGCGTACGGGATTTGTTTTGGAGATAATTCATTTGTTGAGCTTGCGTGTTGAAAACTTTCTAGAGGATTTCAAGTATCAACTGTTATGAATGCCGTTATTATTTAATGCTCTCTCTTAATTTTGAAACAGTAGTCAATTTTGTAATAGAACTTTTAACAAAATTATTCTTGTTACTTGGGTGAACAAAGTTTTTTTTCTTTTTTGATCAGAGCAGATACAGTCACTAAAGGAAGAAATCGTAACGACTGTAAAATAAGTGTGTCCAAATTAATGTTGAATTTGCGTGACATGCTTAAATTAAGGGCTTCGATGCGCGAACGTAATATTTTACGCAGTAAATGATTCTAAATGAGCAAGTCACTAAAAGTGATTTAGATTTATTTCGAGATGATAATCCTTCGGGTATATATTACACACAGGTTATGTATACAGAAAGAGGTAGCTATACAAAACATGCTTAATGAGTTACAATCTTCATAGTTAATATAAAGAACAATTTTTTTATAGAATAATTTTTTTCATTAGTTTCATCAGTTCATTATTTAAACGTGTTCTGTAATAATTTTATCACGATTCAAAATAAGTCCCTTGGAATAAAATAAAACATTCATGTTATTTTCAACGATGGTAATTTATTTATAAAATATGATGTATACCTTTTCGACATCGTAATCCCACATGTAATATAGTTAGCTTACACATACGTGAGTTTAAATATAGCGCGCAAGCTTGTAATATTAAACTCATCGATAAAATCGAAAAACTGTATTTATCATGTATGAAGACATGTCGATTGCTTCTGTTTTTTTATTTACTCCAATATAAAAAAATTCTATTCCTTTGCGCAATATCATAACATATGAAAAAGTATCACTCGAAGCTATACACCCATTTGAAGTTTCAGAATTACAATATTAAAAAGTTTATTATAAAATGGATCATACTCCATTTAGAACGATACGCTCGGAGCCAGTAAACTTTTTATGCAGCGTAAATCGTTTTTAAAATCTTTGACAAGTGAATTTACACTCGCGAAAGCTTTTCAATTTGTTTACTCTATTTCGCCAAAAATGTTACTATAAAAGCTGCACACTGAAAACGTAATGGTATTCCGCATACACGAGATGAAAATTAGAATTCATAAGATCGTAGCGCCTTACCTACAGATCCGCGAAGCCATTTGGAAATAGCCTCCACGCGCGCGGGGATATTGCAAACGAAGGACAATTGAGATGATTTATTGACGGAAAGTTTTGATTCTGGAAGCGAGAGAGAGAGAGAGAGAGAGAGAGACGGCATGCTCTTCGATATGTGAAATCCCACTTTATCAGGCTGGGGATTAGTTTGCGTCTTTGCGTACTAACGCTATCCTAGTTAATGCTTCTATAATGAACGTTACTCATCGCCCAGGCAGTTTCGCTATATCTATCTCATGGCGGAATAAGCTCGCAACCTTCTAATCGGCGAATCGCGAAATAGCATTTATGATTACGGTATAAAACGTTACGTGCATATATAAGTAAAATATTCATATCTATCGCGAATTATTTAAGACTGATAAATTGAGATTCGGGTGAATTTTTACTGCAAAATAACTTGGATTACTGCGCTTGACGAGGATGTTCGAAATAATTTTTTCACTTCCTCATTTTCCTCGTGAGTGACCGAGTAAATAACTTTCGCTGGATAAAATATCTTTTCTCAAAGTCAATATAATCGAATTTCCGATAATCAATAACAATCAATTAGTAAAGATAAAAAAAACCAATTCGGACGAATTTTAGTTTTAAAACAACTTTCAACATTTAATTCAATCTCCCTATCCGTTCGAGAGAAAAACCGCTCTCGGCTGTTAAAAAAAAAAGTGAACTAATCGAAAACTAAAAACGAAAACATTAAAAATAGCCAAGCGCGCAGAAAAAAATAGCCGCAGCGCAGACCCCGGATTGCACGAGTCGCGTCATCACCAGACAGTCTCTCTCTCCCTCTAATACTGAACTTGTTGCCTTGAGGGTTCTACTAGTCATATGCATGCATGCACTTCCTGGTGACACTGCAACAGAGCAGCAGCACGTGCCATCTCTCTCTCCCACATATTCATAATCGATATTCGCACGCGACCATTTTCTCCCCTCCTCGTTTGATTGAACGTAGGTTAAAAACAAAAAAAAGAGGAAGATAGTAGGGGGCGTGAGGTAAGCAGCCCATTCACGAATACGTAGGCGAGAGCAGCACCACGAGCGCTACGGATTAGCTTTTTTCTTTCCACTCGGTCGAGTAGAGACAGCACGTGGTGCATCGGTTGTATACGCGATATCGTATTATAAAGCTTGACGTCGACGTCTCTGCACACACGTCAGCTGCGCACACACGTGCAGTGTAGCTTCGTTGATTATACCAACGAGAGGGAGAGAGAGAGAGAGAGAGAGTTACGATAGTGCTTGATATCCTAGTTACATCAGTCCGCTGTACTGCCTCCCGCTTGCACCGTCGAAGCCAAAGTGAAGTGGCTAATCAATTGGCGCGATGTTCCGTTAATTGATTCGTCGAGAGGGGAAAACGAGAGCTCGAGGGAGAGAGATCCGACGATGATGATAACGAAAACAAAAGAACAAGAGACTACCAAATTGGTACTTTACCGACGAACAATGAAAAACCAGAACAGACGCGCGCTTCTTCGTTATATTTCTGCGAGTCTATTGAAATCATAATCATGCATCGATTCATCGAACTTCCAGAGCAGCTTGAGAGGGATGAGGATTGCACGGCACTAATGTAACCTAATTAAAAATTCAGCCGTATCCGCGCGCGCGAGCATCAAACTTGCGGCATCGATTTATGTGTGTATTTGCTCTCTCCCTCTACTCAAGGCAAATCGGGGAATCGACGTCTCTATTGGTTTTGATTGAATGCACCTCGCTGCAGCTTGGATGCTATATATATGATGATGAAATCTATAAAAAAATACCGATTCTTGAAGCCTAAAATGGCAAAAATACATTGTAACGCTAGAGCTTCCGGAATTCTTTCTTCTTCTTCCTTGAGGTATATAGTGCCGGAAAATGCTCGTGAACATTAGAAAAGTCCACAGGAACTACTTTTT
>JAWWMK010015825.1:0-20836 GCA_035047105.1 Galeopsomyia nigrocyanea
ATGTGTGATTTCAAACTCGAACAATTGGATGTGTGATTTTCCGATTGAAAAATTGGATGTGTGATTTTTTGTCTCGGTAAACTGGATGTGGGATTTTTGCAAACTACTCGTTGAATATGGGATCTTTTTCCACTGACCCGACGATTTTCAAAAATTGTTAAAATTGAAAGTAGGCTTATCAGCATAATGATGAATTGATTAGTTTTACTTACTTTCTAAATGGATTCATGGCACTATTATTTTTAATTGAAATTGGTATTGAGTATCAAGTTTATAGTATTAATTTTTGGCAAAAATTATAAATTCTATCGCGCGAGTCATATACTTTTTACGTTTGGCAAAATAAATTTCATCTAGACAAACTTTTGTACCTATTTCATTTGAACTATCTGATCTATATCGTTATCACTTTTCTAACAAATAAGATTTATACTAATAAATGCAGCTATTTCGAACTTTTATATAATTGATTGACAACCTTATGGATAAAATATTGATGTTTAAGTTCCTTATTTTTTAATGCGGCAATAAATAGCATATTATTTAAATAAAAAAAATCATTTGTTACATTACATAATCAGTTCAAGCGATAATAAATTACGAGGAAGTTACTTGTGGTTCTGTAAATTTCACACTTACTTCCCAAAGTTTACTTGCTGTTTCTGGATCAAGAGTTTTCTTGGAAGCATAGACTTTGCAGTCACGATACATTTTACCAGTTTCATTCGATAGAGCAGGATCAGTAGCACATTGTAAAATGGTTTGTGCACCCTTATGAAAAATTAAATAATAAGAATTTTTAGTCAGAACGAAAAAATGTATTTCTAACAATCAATAAAAATCATCTTACTTGATTTGCTGTGCGTAAGTAGAGTAGCGCAACTGGAGAAAAGATAATATAATGGAACCAACTCCTCTTAACATGTCTAAAGAGACCAGTATAAGCAAATCCAGGGCAAACCATATATATAGATACACCAGTTTGTTCGGTTCTTTTGGCAAGTTCAGCAGCAAAATAAGCGTTTGCCAATTTAGAATTACAATAACCAGGGTTCATTCGTCCTTTTACTGGTAAACCTTTTTCGCCATTCAAATTGTCAAAATTAATAACTCCAGATTCCAAAAGTTTTGACGTAACTACAACAACTCTAAAATAGTTTGAAGAAATATTATTGTTTCTAATTGAATTAAAGTATTATAAAAATGTTTTTAAAATTTACCTGCTTGGAGCGCTTTGCTTCAATCTATCAAGTAGTAAATTTGTCAGTAAAAAGTGTCCCAAGTGGTTAACACCAAAATGTATTTCAAATCCTTCTTTTGTTAAATCTTTATCTTTATTTTGTAATGGTACATACACGCCAGCATTATTGATTAAAACATGTATCTCTGGAAATTTTTGTAAGACTTGTGCTGCAAAGTTTCTAATTGACACAAACGATGCAAGATCAAGTTCCATTGGAACCTAGAAGCGTGTGTGAAAATATATTTTTATCTCAAAAATTTTTAAACAATAAATACCGAGGCTTATTTGATTTATTTAAAAACATACCAGTTGTGCATTAGGTGTACTTTTACATATTTCCTGAATAGTATTTTTGGCAGCTTGCAAGTTCCGACAAGCGAGCACAACAGTAGCTTTTCGCTTGGCCAATTCTTTCACTGTTTCTTTACCAATTCCAGAGTTAGCACCCGTAACAATGAAAACACGTCCATCTAAATTGCTTTTATTCTTACATTTGCCCCAAGCATATTCTCTAGATTTTCTCAAAATTCCAGCAATCAGCACAATTGGCAAAATAAGGTAACACCAAGTTGAAACCATCTCATCAATGACGAATCAACTGTACTAAAAGTGATTTATTCATTCAATGGAGCATCAATGAATGTGAATTATTTGTACACCTCTCAATACTACAAGTTGTATGTACACAATTGAAACTGAAAAAGTAAGCATGCACAATTCTTTACAGACATTATCGAACTTTTATAATTTAATTCAAATGTTACATAATTAATTGCGAAAAATAAGAGTGTTACTTACAATTTCTTTTTTGCATTATCTCTTCTTCTCAAATGTAAAGAAAATTAATAATCTATTCAAATATCACTGTGTTGTAAAAAAACTTATATTGACCAATTATCGGTACCTTTTTACGTTGTAGTTTGCGAAAATTGAATGCTTGAGTAAAGTAAGTTGAAAAAAGATGAAGACACAAACAAAATAAACCAAAGACAATGCAATTCTTTTGAGGTTCAATGAGAATGCGCCTTAAAACTTTTATTTTATTACTCACAGTTTTGACAAATGGTAAAATTTTTAAGATTAATCATTAATATTTTCTATGGTCTTATTCATGATTTATATGATTAAACTATTTTCTAACTTTTAATTCTAATTATTATTCGTTTTAACATGGGAACTCGCATCTCGCATCCACTCGCATCATTGATCTTTCAGTTATTGAAACACAGGTGGAGTTGGCATCGTTTTCGACACGACATGTCACAGCACAGGTGAGCTTCCCAATGCTTCCCAAACAACCAAACAAGGAACCAAACTTAGGGGCGTTTTATTTTTTGACATATTATTTGCTAGAGGATTTAAAAAAAGTTATTTAGATTGTTAATTGCACTAGAAATGTCTTCGCACAGAGAAGCTATCCAGAAACAAATTCAACAAGACTGGGCAAACAGAGAATACATAGAAGTGATAACTGGCAGCATAAAGAAGATTACCGATTTTCTCAATTCGTTTGGTAAGTTGAATCAAGCGTCAAGTGCGATAAACATTTTCACCAGATTTCACATAATAACGTTATTTTCAACAGACATGTCCTGTAGGTCTCGATTGGCAGTGTTGAATGAAAAGCTGACAACGCTGGAGCGCAGAATTGAATATTTGGAAGCTTGTGTAAGATAAATTTTACAGTCAATCTTGAGATCAAATTTGATTGTAGCTGATATTCTGTTTTTATTTTAGGTCACAAAAGGAGAAACTTTAACATAGGCTCTGTAATGTCTTTTTTTACCTCCTTTACTGTATATAATTTACGGTTCTAATTTCAAGTACTTTAAATAAATAAGTTTTACATGTAGAGTCTAATTATTTATTCAGATTTTTCAATATGCTTGAGCACATCTGATTTATACATTTGGAGACGATTAAATAATTATTCAATTCAACAACTTGGACATTATTATTAATAGTGGTGTACATAATAATCTTCCTTATCATGGGGAAACCATGGTTCGCTGGTGTAATTTCTGTATGGAAGATTTCTCCATGGGAAATACCACTTACGGTGTAGCTCTTCATCATGTTCTGTGACGAATAATTGACGGCTTTGACCATCTATTATAGCTTGCTTTTTCAATACAGCATAAAGAACCAAGAAAAACGTCCCCCATCCACTCGTTCTAGGGCATTTCGTCCAAGCGTGAAGCACACCACCAGATGCCAAAGCTGTATGATTAAAAAAAATTTAATTTCATCAGCATGGTTTTATTTTGGTAATCAACCATCATTGAGAAAATGTTTGTTGTTTGCCCCAAGGTAAACTTTTGATGGTAAATTTACTCAAATTTCTAAATTGAAAATGATTCAATCATTTGTTAATTATTTCTATAATTATTGAAATTACATGGTAAACTAAGATAATTTTAATTTTTGGAAAGATATAACTAGTTGAATCCTAAATGAGTTGAAAAATTATTTCCTCTTGTATTTTGTTTCGAGTATAATATCAAGTAATGTAATGTGTATAACAATTCAAAATGTGAATCAACAGACATACCTCCACCAATGTAATTAAGCTTATCATCCTTGTTCCTTGCACGACACAATGTATATGTAACTGAAGAAAAAGTTACACACATCCCAGTCAGAGGTACTACCCAATAACCAAATGTATTCAAAAACTGGGGTGCATTCAAACAATGAGAATACATAATAGAATCATATAAAGCTAAAAACGATCCAGTGTAAAAACCATATTGTCCCAAGCCAACAAGTTTTCCGACAGGATCTGTGCCTTCGGGTGCTCTATAGTATGAGTAATTTTCAATCAGATAAGGTATCAAACCGCAACCCATCTTGATTTCTGAAACATTTAAAAAATAATAAAAATTTGTTTTTGAGGTTAATACGCTTTTTACATTTATTTTTGAACAAAATTAAATTGACAATTTTCAGTTGAAGATTGACATCAAGTCTCTCTAATTATTAAAAACAAGAATTTCGTTATCGACTCAATTGGTGATTAATTTTTCAAATTAAAAAAATGGAACCAAATACAAATGAAAAAGAAAACTAAACAGTCAGAAATAGACAAAGCACTATAGTTCAATACTACCAGAAATCAGCAAGAACGTCAATTGAACAGTAAATCAATAATAAAGTGAAAATAGTTAAGTAATAAAAAATATTTACGTGTGAATTTCCGATGGCAACACACAAAATCTGATGAGCGATCCTCCGAATCAGCTGGGAATGTTATGTAACCTGAACCAATCAGCTGTTTCCTTTGCAATTTCCTGCCAATCCTAGCCAAGCTTCACCAGAATTGGACAAAACCACTCTTTGAGCTGCTCTTTTTCAGTCAGTGTCGATATACATTTTTGCGGACGGATTATTTTCAGAGTTAAAAAAAAATAAAAAATGTTGCGCGTTTTTGGCACGCGATGTATTGCACAGGTTAAATTATATTTTTTATCTACATGGCTTTATTAACAAAAAGAAAGAGTATATACTCTGACAAATAAAAAATATTTACCAATTTTCTTAACCTACAACAATTTCACAATCTCTTAATATTTTGAAGATAGAGTTTTTAGAGTATTAAAATATTTTTGAGTGAATAATCATTGAAAATTCCTTACAGAGATCCACTGTTATCTTAAAAAACTTTGTCTCTTCCGAAGCTGGTAAACTTCCTCAGTCTCCAGCTTCGAGCATTCCAAATGTACCAGGACTCAGTGATAAAGTTTTACGTGTTCCCAATGAACGTAAGTAAATATTTTCAATAAAAAAAATCATCATTTAGATTAATTTATCTTCATTATTTTGGCAATTAATTCTTTAAGGTATACTTAATACTTTGTTGTCATTTATAAATGCTTATGAAATTATATAGCCATATAGAAACTGCATTTCATGCCCATATTAATTTGTTAAAATAATTTTTCACAGCTGTAGGATTTGCTGGAGCAGCAAAAGATAAAGAATACAAGAATCCAGAATATTATTGCTACCATGTAGATTCTTTTGCTGATGCTTTTGTGGAAATGGAAAAGTACAGACTGCCACCTCCAGATAACCAGAAACCTTTCAAGAATTAAATTCACTCAATCCATGTTATAGATTTATTGTTTGAGTCATGTAAATTTTGAAATAACAAATTAAATTGTGTTGAACAATGAATTTATTCTGTAAGTATATATAAATAGATAGTTAAATTATTTCAATTTTTATATATTTTGTACTTTAATTTGCCAATTGAATACTTACAGTGAAAATATAATACCCTAAAATATAATAGGCTCTAAGAATGAAATGTTTGAAGAAAATTTTCGACAATGTGAAATACTTGATAGAGAAAAATTATTTAAATTAAATTTACTCTATCCAGCTTTCAAAATTATTTAAAAAAAAAACTCTTCTCTAGAAGGTAATAAAAAAAAACTATAGTTAGAGGATCACTATCGACATCTGTCGGCTTGAGCGAACGAATTGAGAAGGTCTCTACATAGAATGAATCGGGCACACACACGCAAACACGTCGCGTAGATCGTACACATACCTACTTATCACGAGTCGAGCTCTCTCTCTATCTCACTCTCTCTCTCTCTCTCTCTCTCTCTCGTATACTGGTTGTTTACGCGAGGATGGGCGCTTTAGTGCGAGTGGAATTCGAGTGCGCGCGTTCAGTTCTCGCCGTGCTTTGCCAACTGTAATAACCAAGAGGTTACCAAGTTCAACTGCGTACGCGAATCTCGGCACGTCCGCACGTACTAAAAGTACACACCATGTCGTCGATAGTGCGTAGGCTGTGCACTTCCTCGTTTCTCAGGACGACCAGAAGTGTCCTTGAACAGCCAAAGCCCACTGCCGGTGTTGCGTCTGACAGAAGGTTTCGGTAAGAGATTTTTTTTCTCTTTATATTTTTTGATGGGCGAGGTTACCCGGCGACTTTTCGTTTTCGTTTTTTCGAATCTTCTCGATCGTATTTTATCTTTTTTCATTGAAAGATTACTCCATTTTCGATTTTGGAGCACTCGACGGCTTCAAAGTTTTTTCGAGGAAATTTTTTTTTCCAGTTTGATTTCTGTGAGAAAAAAAAACGGTTATCGCGGTATACAATTTTTTTTTTGTAGGCTTCCATCATATTATAAAAGCAGATCATCTCGGTTGCATGTTGCACTCCAAGTCAAATTGTAAAGTGTTGAAGGTTCTCTGCGTGCAATCGAATTAAAAATCTTACACTGGCAGTGCATGTTCCATTGAATAATCAAGTAGGATTATGTACCGACGTAAACAACCTCGATGTGTACTGATGATCATTAAATGTACCATTTTTCCCAAGTTTCACGTTACTGATTTTCAATATATGTATATCTATGTAGACACACTTTCGTACGGATTATTAATGCATTATCTCTACACACAAACTTTCTATTTGCAGCGAACCTACCGTAGTACAGTAGTGAAACTTGGTTGTTCCATGTGTAGCTAAGCCTCTTTTTTTTTTCATTCACGTTCACGTTTTCCAATTTCTGCGATAAGATTACTCCAAAATATTCATTTCCAAAGCTTTTAATCTCTCTCAAATTCTTGGTACATATTATCATCTCGCGTGTAGAAAATTCATATATTAATTGTATTACTTTGTCAAACAACAATCATTGATACTCGTAAATAAGTATCTTTACATACAATTACTCATTGTACAGTGTCGCTTTAAACTACCAAAAAATTATAAATATGAAATATGCTTCTACAGCACATAAATAAAACATGTATATCGTGCGATTTCGTTGCCAGAGAATCATTGTTATTAAACATTACCGCACGCAGTAGTATTTTTAGATTGCAACGTTTCCTCTCCGACATTTATTTATCTTCCGGTAATACCACGCGAATGATGCAGTTTATGCTGCTGCAATGGCTCAACAGCCATAAATTGCCTACTGACCGATTCACGCTATATACATACGTGCGGACTTTATTGAACGTTCAATTTACCAATTTAAGCGATTGTCGGCGTTGAGACGTTCACGTTTTCAAACTCTTATGCGGGTTGCCATGTACTCTCGACATTTGAATTTCAGTACGTGTGTTAACATTGAAGATGCTAGCGATAATAGAAAAAAAATCATAAATATTTAAACGAATGTGGCGTAAACTTTTTTTTTTAAATAAATAATAAACGATGACAGCATTTCAATTAGGAAAATATTGATCTATTTGTCGTTTGCATAGATTACTATATGATTACGTAATACGTAAAGTATTTTGTAGTTTGCATTTATCAACACTCCATTGAAATACTTTTGTAGCTTATAGCAATATTTACGATTGACGTTAGTTTTGTGTTTATCATCATTGATCAAATATAAAATGCACAAGAGTTTGCTTATAGCGCATGCTATTACAGATTCTATTTTTAAGCTTCCATGTGCCTGATAACAAAGTTCTCTTTCGAGTATTTTTACTTGAAAACATTGACGTATATGTGCATTATGTGCATGCAGCAATCTGTACGTCGGAATATCCTCTCGTATTATTGTGCAAACCGGTTTTAAAGATTCAAATGCAGTATATAAGTTGTATTGAAAAAAATGTTTGATTTTTCCTTTGACGACCAAGTGTGGCGTCGACGAAACCGGATTAATTCCAAGTTTATACACTACTATATATCTTTTTATATCAAATAAATTACCAATGGGTAAAACAGATAACAATAAAAATTAATTAATCTACTGGATAATTAAACACTCACAATTGCACATAATGAATTTTCTCACGATTAAATAATGCGAGGATACTTTGAAAAAATTAAATTACCAAGATAATTATTGCTTCATTGATAGTCATAAGAGTGTATTTTTAAATAAAAAAAAAACTCGTTTAAAAAAATCAAACGTCAATGAAAAAGAAAAAAAGAAAAAACTGTCCAACACAATCAAGTTATCCCAGATCGTACGTCAAAACAGCCTATGGAATTCCAAATATAGCATACAGCGCAAACAAATTATACGAAGCTCGTATACAATAGCGATGACAATCATGCTCATTGTGGAGGATAATTCAAACACTTCGCATAGCTTTTTTTTTTAACTCCATTGTCATTAAAATGTTTAACCAGGTACTTATAGCCTCGCGCGCGAACCAACTGCCGCAGTTTGTTCTCAATTTTTTTTCTCTCGATTCTACCTCTCTCTCTTCGTGACATTTGTAATTTGGTGTGGTGCTTTTATCAATGAACGTCGATAGGTAAAAAAAAATTGTTTGTTTTTTTTTGTTCGAAAAGCGATCCATCTTTGTGTTTTTGTTTCCTTGCATTCGTTGTTATCTTAAACGTTTGCGGACCTTCGGCAACGGTTTATTATCTAATTGCCTTTGTTTCCAAGCGCGCTTTTGGAATTCTCCAAATTGCTACTCAATTAAACATTTGCGCGTACTTGAATTCTCTCTTTTTTTTTGTTAACTCTTAAAATTTTTCGCATTTTTTTTTAACTTTCATATTATTATCTCATAATTCTCTGATTAAAAAAAAAATTTTCGCATTAAAGACGTATACGAAGTAGATTACCAACCAAAAAAGTCTCTTGTCCCACAAATTCTATCGCTCATTCATGTAGACACATATAACTTTCTAATTACCGTACACAAGTCGAAATTCCTGAAACTCACTTTCACGCTCGATGCGTGCACTGATGTGGTATAATACTTATAAATCGACAGGACGAGCAATGGCCGAGGTGTACACTCGAAAGCTCAGACGAGTTGGGTCACCGCCAGGGACGAAAGTCGCGAGATGATGGCACTCTGGCCGGATGTCGTGCGAGACCTCACAGAAGCCGGCAGACATCTCGATATACCTGATGCTAACAAGTGGCTCGCTAAAGTATGCATATTTATTTCGAGAGATTTTTGAATTTGAACAATTTTTTAAGAAAACTTTTTTTCATGCCTCTTTCTCGACCTCTTCTTCTTCTTTTTTTTCATAAATATTTCGATGACGAGACGTGATATTGTGTCACTGATAAAAACTTTTTGTTTAAAAAATACTGCTTAAGAAGCATTCAAGCTTATGAACAAAAAAAATTATTTATTGCAAACATCACGTCTTGTAATGTTTTGAGTATTTGAGTAGAAATATTCAACTAGAAAAGTCTTGTAAACAGTTTTCATTGCTGTTTTTTTTATTGATAAAAATTAGTATAATCAACGAATGATTTGTCCGCGCAGGTATTACAGTATAATGTTCCAAGCGGTAAGAAAAACCGAGCACTCGCCTTAGTCTACTCTTACAGAAAACTCGCTCCCGAAAATGAGCTCACAGAAGAAAACATAAGGCTAGCCAGAATACTGGGTTGGTGTGTTGAAATGGTACGCAAAAAAAAAATTGTTTCCTTTCAGCAGAAAAATTATTAACTGAACAATCGGAATAATGTTACAGTTGCAAGGATTCTTCTTGGTTGAAGACGACATCATGGATAACTCACAATACAGGAGAGGTCAAAAGTGTTGGTATTTGCAGAATGGCATTGGCCTGGCGGCGATCAACGACGGTATTCTTATGGAGCAGGCAGCTTATGCCTTATTGAGAATGCATTTCAGAGGAAACCCATGTTATCTCGATCTAATCGAGTGTATCCAACAGGTAAAAATCGTCAATTCAATTGGAAATTTTTCATTTTTCACCTAGACGTGTTACAAACGAGTTTTCTTTTTTTTATAGAATACTCTGAAAACAACAATGGGCCAAACATTGGATTTGTTATCAACAAATTTCGGTAAAAGGCCAAACTTGAATTGGTTCACGATGGATCGGTATAATTCTATCGTCAAGTACAAAACAGCTTATTATTCATTTGTAATGCCCGTCCAGATTGCCATGTATTTCGTAAGTATTAAAGTATCAAAGAAAAACAATGTTAAAACGCATAATTCTTGACTAAAATATTTTTTTTTTCACAAAGGCGGGAGTGAAGGATCCAGAAATGCACAGACAGGCGAAAACGATTTTGTTGGAAATGGGTCAGTTCTTCCAAGTACAAGATGATTATCTCGATTGTTTTGGTGATTCTCAAGTGACTGGAAAACAAGGACGAGATATTCAAGAAGGCAAATGCTCGTGGCTCTGCGTTGTTGCTTTGCAACGTGCCTCTCCAGCTCAAAAGAAGATTTTGGAGGTTTGTTGAGTGACGCAAAAAAAAAAAAAAAAAAATTAATGGAATTGAAAAGTTTTGGTTTTAATAAAAAATGCTTCAACTTTCAGGAATGCTACGGTTTCGACGATCCAGAGAAAGTTGCAAAAGTGAAGCAGTTGTACAATGATTTGGGACTTCAAATGACCTACTCGATTTACGAGGAGGAGAGTTACAATCTCATGAACACTCACATCCAACAAATATCTCGTGGCCTTCCTCACGATTTATTCTTCAAATTCCTTGAAAAAATTTACCGAAGGGACTCATAGATTTGTGCCAAAATGTTTCCACTTGAGTAATTAAATTTATTATAAGTTTTGTACGCTGATTTATGTAGCAAATACCTTGAATCGTGATAAACTATTATCTCATGTAAGATGTATAATTACGTATTTTTATTGTAATAGCTTGTCTGTTTAAGTTTGAAGTTGATGACATTTTGTAACTTTAAATCAAATTAGCGAGATTGATTTTTTTCACACCGATATTTTTTTTCGCCTGATAATGCATTTCTAAGATAAAGAAAATATTTTTAGACAAATTTTTGGTATGGGAAAATAGAAACTTTATGTACTGTACTTATATACATAGTTGTAATACAATCACTAATTGCAGTTGAAAATGTAAAAATATTATAATTACACGCTGTACTATTTCTATCGCTGTTTTTTCTTCTCTTTCCACACTTTCTTCTTATTCCAAGGTGTAGCCTTTTTGAGATTGTTGCGAATTTTCGTACGTACAATTTTCTTTAGTTCCCGTCTTCGGCGTTTAAAAGCTTCTTCATCGACTGTTGCCGGAGTATTGAAGAACTTGTTCAATTCTGAAATAAAAGTTATATATTTTATTAAATATGAATATGGAACTTTTCGTAGACTAAACTTACCTTCGATTCGTGAGTCATCGAGGGGAGTAAAAAGCCTATCGTCATCTTCAGAGGCTTTATTTGCATTCAATTTGAAACTGTAATCGTCTCCACCCTTTTCATTTCCACCCTCATCGTCTGACGAATCGTATTTGAAAGGATTTTTCGAGCTGAAACTAAATTTAACTCCGCCTTCGTTTTCCTCAACTTGCTTCACGGGTTCAGTCTCACGTTTACCTACGTCAGAAATAAAGTATCAAAGTGATGATTATCGTATAAAATTATATTCAAATTCAATATTTTGATAAAACGTACTAGATACGTCGTTGCGACCTAAAGTTTTCAATAAACTAAAACCTTCGTCAGGTTTGAAACTATCAGCTAATTTTTTCGATACATTATAATAAATTTCGTTAGATTTTGGCAATGGAGCTTCTTCTTGATTTTCTTCTGTTGTATTTTTTTTCTTTTTCTTTTTTGATTTTTCTTCTTTTGGCTTTTCAACTGTTACTTCATATTTTTCATGATCATTAGCAGTAGGATCATACCTAATCATTCTTTTCTTCCTAAAATAATATTTAGATGAAAAATTTTGTAAAAACTTATTGTTTAACAAATTAGAAATGAATTTTATTTACTTTTGTACGGTATCACTACTTGTTGCAGTTGGAGCTGTTACTGGTTTTCCCAAAACTTGCTCTAGAATGCCAAGTTGCCATTTTTTCTCATCAAATGTAGCATCATCGTTTGGTTCAGTACTGTTGGATTCTTTAGCAATTTCTTCATCATCATCCACAAAACGTTCATCAAGAGTAAATCTTTTGTCATTGCCAATATTTGTCTGCATTTTGAGAAGCTAGGAGGAAAAATATAAAATTAAATTTAGATGGATAAACTGTGGAACATTGATAAAAAAATCCTTACTTTTCTTTTAGTATTTGCTTTGGCTTCAAGTTTTTCTTCATTCCATTCAATTTCTTCTTGTTCTTCATTGTCACTTTCAAACAGAGCATTTTTCTGTTTTGAACTTTTCAGAGTGATATTGTTTTCCATATCCATATCATCATCAAATATAATTTTTTTGTTTAATTTTGCATCATCCTAAAAGGAAAATGAAAAAAAGTTTATTTATATTGATGAATTGAGTAGAATTTACAATAATTTGTTATACTCACAACTGATTTCAAAGCATTGCGAATAATTTTTTCTTGAGCTTTGAAAACCTTTTTCTTTTCTTTCACTGACAATAACCTTTTCTTTTCTGATTCACTCATAGGTTTTTCAGGAACAAAAGGCCTTATTGGCTTATTGTTAATAAATTCATTTGCTCTTTTTATTTTCTTATTTCCATGTACATTAGTGATTTCTGCATCATTTAAATTATTTACATATATTTTCTTTTCAATTTTAAATGAATTGTGTATCTTGTCAACATCTTTAATTTTATATTCTACATCTTTGAAACTTTGTACGGGATCAGTTTCAACATTATCTTTGAGATCTACACTAGATATCCTTTTTTTCTGGACTTTTTCTACTTCAAATTCTTTAGATGAAAAGTCTACATCGTCAAACTTTTTATGCTTAGATTTTGTACCAACTGTATTTTCAAATGTGAAAGATTTTGTATAATCTTTTGGTTGTTCTGGTTTCTGTTTACTCTCTTCTCTTTCTCTTTTCAATCGATCTAAGAAATTTTCCTTTGCTAGTTCCACACTTATCTCAAATCCTTCAAATCTTTCACTGTTCAACTCTGCAAAGCCTATTATAATGAAAATATGATTAATAAAATATAATTTCCAAGAAATACATTGTCACTAAGAATTTATAACTCACACTTATACAATCCTTTATCAGTTGTAGTGACATTGACAAAGGCAAATTTGTTTACATTGTTGCTTAGGTCTTTTTTCTCTTTGAGATCAATTTTCTTTATCCTCACAAGATTACCAAATATTTTTCTCAATCCATCGTCATCTATATTCAGTGGTAAATTTTTAACAAACAATCTATAATCCTTTTCCATTTTCAAACTGTAACAATACCAACAAAACGTCTTGATTAATTATGAAATAAATATTTTACTTGTAAAAAAAATCAATAATAATTACATATGCTATAAACAGACGTAGAAATCCAATAGCTTTCACAGCCTTTGATGAATTAAACTATATAAAAAAAACACTAACAAACTCCAAAACAATTTATTACATCCGAAAGCATGGCATTTTTCACGTGTTCGACGTATACTACTCAAACTATACAAAACTTCAAGAAGGTCGAAAAACAGCTGAGTTTGTGAGCCCCCTTAGTAGACATAACGTAGAGATCCACTTTACCAACCGAGCAATTATAACCGAAAAAGCTCCCTCTCTACTTGCAGTTTGCTTAGCCAATGGTCGTGAGCGTGCGCGCGCGCGGTCGCGAGTGAGTTTTTCCACGGAGAGGCTCGACTGACTCGAGGTGCAGGCAGGCGACGACCAGTAGGCAGAGCAGGAGAGGAGGTGGTGCATCGAGAGAGATCGCGACTGAGAAGTTGTTCTCTCTCGCGCGGCGCCGCGCCCAGGACACTTGCTGGAGGAGGAGAGTCGCCTCCGAAGTAGGCACTCTTTCTCTCTCTCTCTCTCGTTCAGTCGGGAGTTAACATCGGAACATCTTCGTCGCCCGGCCCCCGCGACTCTTCCTGCGCGCGCGTCTGTGTCTGTGTTAGTTGGTGTGTCCGTGCATATAAGTGGCTTTTGGCGCTGTGTGGGCAAAGTACGACGAGTACAAGTCAGTACAAGTCCCCGTCGTTTCTCGTCGTCGTCTTCATCATCATCAGGACGCGCGCGGGGCCTTGCCGTGTGCCTCTCTTGTCCCCGCAAAAAACCGTCGCGTCTATCCCGTGCGACGTTTCGTGGCGGCGGCGGTAGTTGTTCGCTGCTGCTGCTGCTGCTCCGTGTGTAAGTGACCGAGAAAAAAAAAATTGCCCCCGCGCGCAGAGAGGCACTGAAGTACAAGAAGAGACGGGGAGAAAGTGAAACGGTCAAAAGAGGAGTAGAAGAAAAATCACATTCGTCATCGCGAAGCAACGCACGACAAAGATCCAACGTCTTATCCCCGAGTCTTGTGTGTGCTGTGTGCCGAGTGGATTCGGAGCAAAAGAACTTAACCTCTCAATTTCTCGGTTTCCGAACGAACGGGGTGCGTGCGCTAGCTAAGCGAGTCAGCCAGCCAAGTAAGTAAGCGAGCGAGAATGCCTCTCGGTAATGGTGGCCTCCTGCTCGCTGCGTTGCCTCCCGGCCGGCCGAGCCATTGACCCGCGTGAGTGCTGCTGCTGCTGAGAGCACTGCGCCTCGCTCTGCTGCCCATCTCAACATGAACATCATTATCATCAGCAGCAAGACTTGAAGGCAAGCAATCCTTGCTCAACAACAACAACAAAGAGAAGAGAAAAGTGGTGTCAGATGGGGTCTGCCCAGTTGTTGTTGGCAGCACCCTCCTGCCCTTACTGACAGACAGACTCCGTAGAATCAGTGGATGTGTGAGTGTGAGAGTGCGAGCAAGTAAGTAGCTAGAGAAACATGCAGAAGAGAGAAAGCAGAGACCAGAATAGAGGCGACAAGGAGCCTCAGCGTGCTGGCGACAGAGATCAAGAAGCTGGCAAAAGATCTTCCAGGACAAGCGCCAATGCCAACAGGCCCAACATGCATACCTCAAGGCACAGTGTTACCTCCACCTCCAACCTGCTCATGGTTGGGCCCAACTTCCGGGTTGGCAAGAAGATTGGCTGTGGCAACTTTGGGGAACTTCGACTTGGTAAGTTTGCTGCTGAGCCACTGATTGTGACTAATTGCCCCTTGATTTTTCATTGTATTACCAATGAGGAGTCATGTGCTGATTAATCATGCTTAACTGTTTTGAGACTTCAATATAACTTGAACCTCTAGTAATTGACACAATCAATGTGTATTCAGTTGCCAGATATATGTATAAGCACATTTTTCCAAAGGTTTTTTCCTTTTCTGACTTTCCAACTTAATTTATAATAAATCGAAACAAAGTGCATCGAGTGATAAGTCCTTTCATTGAGCACTAAATTAATGTATTCTGCAGCGAGCAGCGGCTCCTCAAGAGTTGATAATTATTCATGGCAGATGATTTTCTGAGACAAGGCATTGATGCATTTGAAGTAGTCACTTCTTTATGGACTGTAATGCTTTATTTATAGTCCAAGATACTCTGTTTGTTTATTCAATCAACTTTTAAAAACCCAAAGAGTCTCTCATAACTTTGATATATGTACGCCATCAGCATTCTACAGACAATAAAAACCTCATCTCATTTTGACTAAAGCTTGAAAAAGTAAAGGTTAACCCTGCAAGCTGTATCATTTTCCCAATTGAAAAATTCACCAACATTCAAAGCCTCTCCATTGTCCTACTCCAAATTACCTGTTGAAACAACAAAGCGCTCGCGAGCGTAAGACGCCGCTTCATGTATCATTGACGAGTATCCTCTCTCTCTCTCTCTCTCTCAAGAGACAGAAAAAAAAATTGAAAGCATCAGAGGCGCAGGTATTTCCAGCGTGGATATAAAGGTGTGAAAAAATATTCTCTCTCTCTGTATAGTCGGAAACGATAAGAGTTATCTCTCTCTCTCTCTCTCTCTCTCTCTCTCTCTCTCTTTCTCTCTCTCTCTCTCTGTACTCACGAGAGCGCGGATTACATTGATAAAGCTTCTATTTCTTGCTGCTGGCACGGTTAGCGTAATAATAATTCGTTACGTTATCATCTCTGTCGAACGACAATTGGAATATGCGGAATTACGTAAATAAAAAAAAAAGGAAAAGGAAAAGTTGTGTTCGTTACCGGGATAGAGTGTATATACCTATGTTGCTATAAGCGTCTCTCTCTCTCGCTCTCTTAGACGATCGATATATCGGCGTGACGCGCTCGAGCGATTCCGAATTCATGATTCGCGCGCGCTGTTATACGACGAGAGAGAGAGAGGGAGAGAGAGAAGGGGCGAAAGAGAGAGAGAGAGAAAAAGAGATGTTTAGCGGGGCGCCCGATCGGCTAGTCACGCTTCTGAGCAAGTAGCAACCTGTTCGCTCTCTCTCTCTCTCTCTCTCTCTCTTTCTCTCTCTCTCTCTCTCTTTCTCTCTCTCGACTCCTCTAAATGCTTCACTTTTTTTTTCTTTTTCTTCTTCCTCTCTCTCTCTCTCTCTCCCTCAGGTGTGCTCGCGACGAAGACGACGACCCGCGCTTTTTTTTTTCGAGACAGGCTTTTGCGGCTGCTCTCTGTCCGTTCTTTGTCTCAGAGTGTCCGACGACGACGACGATGATATGAAATCGATTTGGCATGCGCAATGAATCACTGCCTAAATTGCTGATATCCGTTCGTTTAAAACCGCATGACGCTCTCTTCGTCTTCTTCTTCACCTTTTTCAAACGACCCAATGCTATTTCTGTTTTTCCAATGTTGATAAGGAAAACACGTCTTGGACTAATTTGAGAGAGAGGGGCTTCTTCTCGCTGATAGGAGAGATCGCTAACTCGGATAGTGATATTGAAATATTGATAAAAGAGTGCTATTATTGCTCAATGTCTTGTGTGCATGTATGTTTGCTGATAAAATGAACACGTAAACACACACACGAGCGAACGGTTTTAGAAGCGCAATAAACACGTTAGATTTTATTTTTTTTTTCTTTCTTTATCGCGATCGCGGTTTATACACATTTTATAATTGTCGATTATTTCGAGAGAGAGAGAGAGAGAGAGAGAAACACAGAAGGAGCGTATATAGTAGTCGCTCGGTCAATTATCGATGAATCAGCTCCTCGTCGACGACGTTCACTTCTGGCAACAAAACACTCTTCTCTCTCTCTCGCTCAATAATACCTTGGAATTATCTATTTTCATTTTTTTCTTTCCTCTTTGGAAACTAAAAGTATATATAACAGACGAAATACGCTGAAATGAGAAATAGTGAGAGAGAGAAAGAGAGAGAGAGAGAGAGAGAGAGAACATTAGCATTGATATCGAATTCGCGAGTTAGAGAGAGCCTCGAACTCCTAATGAGATTTAGAATTGGATTTGGAGTCGCGGCGGCGTAAACAGCTAACTGTATTACTTCCTGTGACGGCTCTTCTCTCTCTCTCTCTCTCTTTCTCTCACAGTTACACACGTGCTGTGTGAACCGAAAATAGCAAGCGAAGAAGAAGAAGACTTTCGATATATAAAAACAGAGATTGTTTTTCCCGCTCCATAGATTTACACAGGTGCCACAGTGCAACTACAACAACAATGAAAAATAAAAAAAAAAGCGCAGGCGCTTCTCGCACGAAATTCAAGTTTTATATATATTTCGCGTGCTCGATGAGGGGATAGATCGTTCGCCGCCGCTCTCTCTCTCTTTCTCTCTCTCTCTCTCTCGCTTGTCGAGCCGCCGAGTTTATTCTTGCCTCGCGAGCAAGCCGCCTCATGCCTCGCCGCCGTACCCTGACCCACATTCGCGCCTACTCTCTTGTGTCTGCTGCTGCCTGCCTGCCTCTTGTTGTATATATGTATATATGTATAACGTGTGTGTGTGTGTGTGGTGTCTCCAGACTGCGACGTCGTCGTCGCCGCCGCCGACGCCGTTCTAGACTAGATATTGCCTACTTTTGCCGCCGCTTCGTGTTTTTACCCTTGTGCCCTTCGATTTTTCAACCGACATCAGTACTCCCCCCCATCCCCCTTCCTTTCTTTCATTCGTTCACGCGATGGGAAAGCTGTTTATAATGAGCTAGAGTTTGATTGGTTTGTTAGCGGAATGAAATCTCTTTCTCTGGAATTATTGTTGACGTCAAAAAAATGATGCTCTTGACGTCGATGTTTGCGCGAGAGGAGGATATCTCGTTCACGCGGCTCGAGAATTTTTTTTTTAACGAATCGTTGGCGAACTAGATTACTTTAAAAAAACCGTCCTTTCCCATCTAAGCTATAATTAAAACAGCTTGCCGCGGCGACGCGCGCGCGTCACGATTATGAACTCTCCTACCCACCTCGCATAAAACTCGATTATTAGTATATAGACGAAGAGGAAAAAGAGAGAAATTGCATTTTACCCCTTCCTTCGAGCGACTTGGCAAGCTTTTTCTCTATTTGACGTTGTCGAATAAATGTGATTTTGCGTTTGTTTGCGTACAACGCGAGTAACCAGAGAGGAAAAAAAAAATTCGATAATAAAAAATAAAAAGTGCGATCAAACGAACTTGAAAATTAACGAGCTTCTCTTCTATATACCCCATGAGAATTTCAATCGACAACTGGCTCAGCAATCAAACTGACTGTTCCTTTTTTTTGTAATTACTTTTGTCGTTTCGCATCTCGCGATCAGCTGTTTTCATCGTCGCGCGAAAAAAAAAATGAAATACGTATTTTTTTTTATTCGCAGGTACCACGTGCTTTGGAGACGTTTGAGCGCACGTGTGTCAACGTCCACGCGCTGGCGGAAGGGTGGTGGGTGGTATGCGAGATGATGGGATTTGGTTTTTATTTAGAAACGCGCGCGAGGGCGTTTTTTTTTCTTCGTAACATTTGCTCGTAATACGGATGAATGGCCCAATGAGCTTTCAAAAGGAAGAGCTTTATGGTTTTAATTGATAATTCGGACGTGTTACGTCAAAGTTGATTTTTTTTTTTTTTTTTTTGCGAAACGTGACAATACATTCGATCGCTCGGATTTCAAATGCGTATGTGCCCATTAGGTAGCTTCTTTTTTTCTCTCCACCGGATGTGATGATATCAGATGTCGACGAATAATGCCGAGCTGCAATTTTTCTTTTCTTTTTTTTTTTCATTCGAAAGTTCACAATTTTTTTTTCTCGAAAGCTCACGCACGCCATGAGACCAAATATAATTCTTAAAAAAAAACGAAACCATTCCATTACGAAATCCGTCAATCTCCAAAAATATACATGCTCCAAAATCTGTCGCAGCCCATCAAAACCCATCGGCAATAATTTAAAAATATCACGCGCACTTTCAATCTCAAATAATCAAATTAGACCGAAAGAAACGCGCAAAAGAAAGAAAAAAATATGTTTCGCTCATTGAGAACTTCGTTCGGTCGCCCCCCGCGAAATCCGCAAGCCGCGCAGTGGTTTAAAGACATCGCACATATAAGCAGAAGCCGCTCACAATCCGCGCACGCGAAAGGTTTCACGGTCAAACACGGCCAATACGCTCAAATCTAATATTATTATTCCGCGACGCGACAGAATACATCTTTATACATGTATGTACTCCTGTTGCGCCTTGACAAAAAAAAACAGCAACAGGACTCGTTTTTTTTTGTTTTCCTTATAGCTCTGTCGCGCGATTGAACGTATATATTTGATTTATTGATGAAAATTGATTAGCGTATGATAATGTCGGTTTCGCTACACGCGCGGCACACAGATACACTCTAGTGCCTTTTAGCGTTATAGGTAAATGGATCGATACGAAATTTCATATTCGCGCGTAATGCAATGGGGGCTATAGCTTGGATAATTGATTTTCAGCGGGACGTAATTGCAAAAAAAAAAACATTCGCCTTTGCGAAACATGTGCAAAAATATGCTGTATTCGTGTAAGAGATTGTTTCAACGCAGGATTTCTCGTACTTTTAATTTCCATCAACTTGACATATATTTCCTGAAAAATGAGGAAAAAAAATCCATTCATCGGCATTTCATCAGTAATAATCTCAAGAGAGACAGAGAGAGGGAAAGAGGGCCTTTGAAAGTGCTCGTTAACCTTCTCGAAATTAAAATTTCTCTCGAGACTGCAACTACCCTTCTGTCTTTGAAAAGGCGTGGGGTAGCGTTATGAACGCAAATTTTTATATACAGGTATATTCACAGAGAGAAAGAGTTGGTAAAAAAAAAGGAAAGAAAGAGAGAGAATGAACTTCTGACCGCGCACTAGGCGCGGGCGAGACTTTGATTAAATAGAGGCCTTTGAAAAGTTTTGATGCTGTACGAATAAGACTTCATACTTTTAACGCTCCTTTATCCGGATCGGATATATAATATAAAACCCCTCGGCCGACAAAGGTCATTTTGTTTATCCAATGCCCTTCGAACGCACAGCCTATATTTTTTTTTCTTTTAGTTTTACGTAATTAGCGACCTCCTCGCGGGCTGCTGTACTATTTACTTTTTACGACTTTTTACCGCCAGCTTATAATAATACTGATATGTTTATTCTTTTTGTTCTTTTTTGTTTTCAGGAAAAAACCTCTACAATAACGAGCACGTAGCTATTAAAATGGTAATAATTGCAATTTTTATTCGTATACGACGAAATCCTTAAAAAAACCACACTTTTCTGGGGTCTAGAATGGAAAAATTTTTTTTTAATGCTAAGGCTTCCGGACTTTTTTCCTCTTCTTTTTGAAGGTATATAGCGTCGGAAAATGCTCGTGAACATTGAAAGTCCTCGAGAAGTATATTTTTTCAGCATTTTCCCGATATTAATAACAAACTAAAAATGTAATTATTTTGCAATTTTTTTTGATAACTTG
>JAWWMK010015846.1:0-20828 GCA_035047105.1 Galeopsomyia nigrocyanea
TGTGTGTGTGTGTGTGTGTGTGTGTGTGTGTGTGTGTGTGTGTGTGTGTGTGTGTGTGTGTGTGTGTGTGTGTGGCGACACTTTGAATATAAAGCCAAGCCTTTTCCAACGATTTATCGGCCGGCAGATTGAGTGGAAATTCACGGGACTTTTTCGAAATATATCTTTCTCTCTCTCTCTCTCTCTCTCTCTCTCTCTCTCTCTCTCTCGGCACGGTGATTACTGATTCAGTATTCATACCGACAATGCATTTTTTTATTAACAATTCAGCACAGACAATTAGGTAGGTTTAATGCTTTCAGATACAGTGAAAGAACTTAATCAAATTTCCGCTCTAGTAATCATCATTGTAAGCATCTAATCTGATATGAAAGATACAAAAAAGTATTTTCAATAATGATAGAGCAAATTTTGAAGCTTACTTCGAAGGCTATATCAGTGATCTCTAACAACAGCCATTTCGACGCCTCCCCCCTCCCCCAGTAGACTTTCATCGTAGCTTTCAGTCGGCAATACGTCAAGACATTAATAAAGCTGACTTCGAGGCGCTATATCTATCGACTTGCCGGGCGTCGATGCCAAATTGAGTGGAAAATATCCTCCCTCATCGCTTATGTTCGACGTCGGATTCCCGTCTTTTCTTCATCTTTTTCCGCGGCTAATTAAGTCGAGAGAGAAAAAAAAACGGGGGATCAACCAAGTTTTACGTCGTTAATTAGACGTAAACAGAGAGTACGGATCAATTATTTCTCGTTTGACTCGTTTTCATTCCAAGCTTATCGCCAACAAAAACTTTTTTTCATCCATTATCTCTCATTCTCTCGTCCTTTTTTTCCTCTCTCTGACTTTTTTTTGACCTTATGACGAGGGTGATTCGGGAGACGAAGCCAATCGATGGAAGGGCTTGGCGTATCTAGTCAATCTAGGTTTTTCTTCGATGGCGACGCAGAAAAAAAAGCGAATGTAGTTCGAAGATCGGATATCGTAGACATCAATCTTTTTTTCTGATTGCGATCGAATTCGAAATTTATAGATATTGTCTTAAAAAAGTCGGAATACGACAATTAGTTTATTAAGTTTTCGAAATGAGAAGGGGAATTCTATGCATTTGCATTAATACAAAAATAAACTTGTAAGCTTCAGAGGAAAAAGCATGCTATTAAAATATTTTTCGAATACTTGTAAGAATAATTCTCTGTTACTGTATTAAAAAGATTTTTTCTGTGCAATAAATTCAAAATGAAATTGCACATATTCGTGGAGTACATTTATTAAAAGTCTTCTTTTTCGTAGAATATCAATTTTGAAGCGAGCCCTCAGCTGATCGCTAATCAAGATATATGAATTTTTAATTTTCTGAGGAAAAATGAAAAGTTGAAGCTATACGAGAGAATACAGAAGGAAAAACGTGAAATTCTTCATGAGGCGATTTTAATTATATTTGTATTTTTCCGTAGCATATTTTAAATGGAAAAAACGCAAATATATTTAACTATGCAATCAACGAAGGAAACCCAATTTTATTTATACAAAGAAACATTCAAAACCAACCTCGTTTTTCAATAAAATTATCCACGACAATACCTCGTGCACAAAATAACAAGATTCAGAAATCAGAAGTAATTGAATGCGCGAATAAACGCCTCGTCGTCGCGGATTAGCCGAAACTAAATCACGCGTTAAAGCGTTGAAACAACGTAGTTATACTACGAGTGAGAGAAGAGAGAGAGAGAGAGAGAGAGAGAGAGAGAGAGAGAGAGAGAGAGAAAGCCGACAACACAAAGACGTAGGTACGGTGCTATACAGTAGTTGGGCGCGAGCAGTAAACTTTAATTGTCGCTAAATATCGTGGGCTTTAAAGGCAACTTTTCTCATATATATTCCATACGATTGCCGCACAACGCGCCGCTATGCCGTTGCTCTGTCCAACGAAGTTAGCCTTATTATCAACTTTGTTAACCCGTCGAGGAATTAGCGCGTTTCCTGTGCGGACTTTCCACTTATCTCCCTCCCTTTTAATATATATATATATACATATACATTTTGCGTCGCGAGTGAAAATTTTGTTTGCGTCGCGCGCGCGACCGTAATTTTCCATTCCATTAAGGCTTCAGCCATTTAGGCCACGTCTCCGAGAAATCATCCGATGAATATTCAATTTTTTACGAGTCTATATTTGCAAGTAGCTCCTTGCTGTCTCTTGCCTCCGCTGCGCTCCGGTCGACGACGATGGCTAAATGGGATTAGCGATTCGCGGATGGAATCGTTAAGTTGCAGACGACAAGTCTAAAACCGCTAACTCTCTTATCGCCAGCAGTCTAATGAATTTTCCATTCCTGACGGCACCTTTTATGCGGTTCATCTCGGTCGAACGTATTTTCAGTCGAGTGCTACAATCGTAATTTCGACTATTCGATATCGGCGTCGATGCGATTTAACGAGAATAGCGTCGACGAAAGTGGAAGCGAGTGATTTTGGCATTATTACCAAATGAAATGCTGATACACTTTGAAGGGTCGTTGACTTGAATTCGCTTCGTATATACTTCGAGTATATATGACGAAATCTACAAAAAAAGCACTTTTTTGAAGCCTAAAATGGTAAAAAAAAATTTTCAACGCTAGAGCTCACAGAGTTTTTTCTTCTTCTTTTTAAAGGTATATACAGTATGTAGTGACGGAAAATGATCGTGAACATTATAAAAATCTCCAAGGACTACTTTTTTCAGTAGTTTTTCCATATTTTTAACGAACCGAAGATTAATTTTTTTTTGTTATTTTGCTGATAACTTTTTACCGCATAATTATTTTGAAAAAAAAAACTTATTCCTACAGAAAGTTCTTTTTTGCTACAATTTTGACTTGTCAAAAGTGTTTCTAGCGGTCTTAGAAGCCGAGAAATCAGCATTTGAACAAAATGACGTGTTTTGCCTATTTTCAGTGAATTAAGCCCTTTTGATTATAATGGAAAAATTCGGAAAAAGTAGTTCCTGTGAACTGTTCCAATGTTCACGAGCATTTTCCGTCACTATAAACCTTGAAAAAGAAGAGGAAAAAAGTCAGGAAGCGCTAGCGTTCAAAATTTTTTGGGCTTCAAAAAAGTGCATTTTTTTATAGATTTCGTCATATAAAGATCTTAAGGAATTGCGCGTTGATCTTATTAAGAAAGTTTGAGAAATCTCGCGCTTGTGTACCTTGGCAATATTAGCTAGTCTCGAGTCTCGTCTAATAAACTTTTCTAGCCTTTCAGCTCTTCTACCGGTTTACCTGATGAACTTTCCACTTTCCGCACCGTTGATGTAGTTTGACCAACAAAGTATCGTTTGTGAAAGACTATCGCGATACACCTGCCAATCTGATAATTTGAGCGTTTTAACGTTTTTGTGAATATTTTATATCAAGTATACATCGTTAAGCTTCTTTAGCTCGTTGTACTCACAAAACATCATGATACTGTCCCCTCCAGCAACTCGAATCTCGCCATTATGCAAGCGAAGATGTTCAACTTCTTATCATTACATTATCATTCATCAATATAGCGCACACTCGACAAGATTTAAGACGTTTCCACCTTCTCGTAAACCATTCTCGTATAATAGGGACAATAGGATTGTGCAGTTAAAGTGCAATTAGTTTGGAGTCATTAGGCGCTGCAGCTAATTGCAGACTCTTAATTATAAGCGGCCGACGTGTAATTCTGTTTTAAAATCCTGCTTATACTTTTATCATATATGTCGGATTAAATTCTCTAATCCTTTTCATGGCTACTTGGCGCGATTAAACTGCCTCGGCGAATGAAGCAGATGTTACTGACTTCTCAACGAATGCCTCGCGAGAATAAAAACCAAAAGAAAAAAAAGTTAATCGTTTCGTTTTAACAAAACCAATCGATCACGCTACATGAGGTCTCACTCGAACAAAGAATTTTTTTTCTTTCCTTTGGTAAAAGAGATACGACAAACAACACGTCAATTTTTGATATCTCGATCGAGCTAATGGCTGATATAAAAAAAGTAATCATTCTCAGCTTGAATTTGCATGGCCGCGTATTATATATACATATAGGCAAGCAGCACCTAATTCCATTGGCACAGTGGCGCCGAGAAATGGGAGGAAAAAAAAAGGGGAGCACGTCCCACGCGAGATAAAGAAAGAATTCCAATATCTCTAAGAGGGGTCGAAAAGTAGTCCAAGAAAAACACAGGCTGCGCTATACTCCACGTCAAAGGACGAAAAGATAAGAAGGCCATCGCTATATACAGTGTCGAGGCCAATTGACTGTACGATATTCGTTTCTTTTTTGTTTCTGCTTTGATCTCTCAAGCACAACTCGTTGACCGTAATTGAAATGGGCGGCGAGTGCCTGTCACAGGCATTCATTCGTCGTGCATGCGGACAACAGGTGAAATCGATGGATGCTTCCTCTACACCTTATCCTCGTCCATTATCGCGTGGCAATTGACGCATCTGCATGTACGTATAGAAGCAGCAGCACAATGGCCTAATAATCAAACCGCCGGGGGCTCTCTGTGCAACTATTGTGCTCGTCGAGCGTGCGCGCGTGCACTTGGCAAGCACCAAGAAAATTATTACTCTCCGCGAGCGAGAGTGCGCTGCTGCGGTGCGGCTCTTCACGACGAAAGGTCAAGCGCGAGCTGTATGATCCGGGAAAAATAGACGCGGCGCAAAAGGGAGAGAGAGGGAGAGAGAGGGAGGATAAACATGACCTATATGTGCTTTCTATGACTGTTTACTTTATCTATTTTATTAGAATTTCCGATATGAGGAATTTCACGTGACGGGCTGATTATTGAGTTCGCGGAATTTAGCTAAACTAATAATCATAGTTACTGCCCATTTGGAGATTTGATTGATGTCAATTAATTGCGTTGAAATCAATACGCCACGGGATGCCTGTTTGTTGCGATAACATTCAACATCAACATTATTAGAATCTAATTTGCAAATATGATTTGCGTGGATGACTTCTCTGTCAGCTAACTGTGCTGCATTAATTTTCATTATTATTGAAAAATCGACGTGATTGGAAAACTTATATCAACGAGAAATGGCTTTTCAGCGTAGAATAACAGGTAAAATGTGATGTTTCTAAATGAGAAGTTGGTTATTCAGATATAGGCTAAACGAAGAAACAGAAAACTCTCGTAAACAATGAACGCTTCGAAAGTTGAAGAACAACTTTCCGGAAATTTTCGTACGAAAACTCTCCGACTGAAATCTCCGCGAATAACTGATTCTTATCGTTACGAAATGTATATAGCAGCACAGCAGCGCGCATTTCTCTCCGTATAAACGCAAGGTATAATATCCATGCGCATAGCTCGCGCTCTCCGAAGTTTCAAAACCATATTACGAATTAAACGCGCGCGCGCGCGCGCTACAGGCTTGAATATCCTCGAGACTACGACGAGCTGTTGCACGCGGCTTTTTGCCGACTACTTCAATCTCGCTAATTAATTAAATACACGATTCTCGGACTCGCTGCTGCTGCTCGCAATACGGCGCGCGTCGTTCTCCGAAATATTTAATGGCTAATTAGCGCTCGTGCAATACACGAAAATATTTCGCAAATGCCCACGTGGAGTGGCTTATATACGTTTCTCTCGATTATCCGTGCTCGTCCTCATGCCTCGTTTAATTTTGCTGAGCATTCACTCCAGTTGAAAGGTTCAGGTGTATTGCGGTAAATAAGTGAAGTGTTGAAAGGTTTGTTAAGCTATATATGTTTCTTTGAGAATCAAAGAGAACTTTGTTGAAATTTTCGTTCAACTGTGAAACAATAATGCGAAATTTCATTTTTTTTTCGCGTCGATATTGTTATTTCATTAGTTTTTATGGTACCACGTGAATGCTATCAATTCGAATGTGTTCTAGTGAACGGTACGCTATCTGATACAAAAAAAAAAAAGAAAAATAAAAATGGGAAACAAAAATGTCGACGAACAAGCCGCAATCAACGTTTTTCCGAAATAAAAAAATCCTGAAATAAACTCTTATCAGCGGAGAAAAAAAAATATCCCATTAGCGTTATATGCATGTATAAACCTGACGAAAGCGCTGAGCAACCGCAGCCAACCCCCGTGAAAATCCTATCGACGAGAGGAGCAAAAATTTATGCGGTGGGTAAAATTGATAGGCGACGCGAGCTTATTCTCTCTCTCTCTCTCTCTCTCTCTCTCTCTCGCTCTTTTGCATGCTACAACAATGCAGTCGCTCGCAGCGCAAAAGAATCCGTTGGCACTCAGCCCGCAACGTGCGCTTCTACTCGTGCGAGTGCGATTATGCGATGGAACGAGTGGGTAATTGCGTATATGAAGGCGACTGCATTCTGCAAGCCCTCGCGTCTATCTTTGTTTTTGCAAGCTCGCGAAGCTTCTATTGTTTCTTCTTTTTTTTCTTTCTTCGTGGAAATGTAATTTATCGCCAACGCGTGACGAGAGAAAAATGTTTTCGTTCTTATGAGATATTTCTTTCTTGTTTAATTTCACGGGACACTGAGTTTTTCCATTGTATGGTTGTGTGCTCGGTGCCATCGTGCATTGACACCACGTAAGCTGCTTTGAGAGAACGAGACCTTCGTCTATTGTTGTGCAGATTATATGAGTGAGAAAAAACTTTTGTTTTCGTACCTCTAGATTAAATAAGTAAGGATGCACCACACGCTGTTATATTAATAAAGCAACGTGAGTCCTGGGGGTTGAAATTAAATTCTTTTCTGAAAAATTTAATTTTGTTTAAACTCACCAAAATCAGCTAAAATTTTAATTTATTTTTCCATAGTGAACCTGATTGCGTTCAAAATACAATACATTTCCACCAAGGAGCTATCATTTTCTTTCTGATTTTCATTTTATTACATATGAAAACAAATTTGTAATTACAAATATGCAGTATACAAATTTTAATTGAGTATGCTTCGTGGAATTTTATGTCGTATTAGACGCAAACATTTATTAGCTCGAGAAATGAATTCTTTACAACTGAAAAGTGGAATGTATAACATGCAAACTTGTGCATGTAAATCGACGCAATTGTTCTGCAATATCAGTTTGACGTCATAATTAACAATAAAGTAAAGTAACCGGAGTTACCAAATGCGTAATCATTCATTATTCGCAAAATGCAAAGAAAAAAAGGTAAAACATTGGGCTAAGTAATCGCTCTTCATTTTCCATTCCATTTGAGCAACAGCCAATCTCACGCCAATTTGAATAATCCATCGCATACATATTCGCTCACTCGTCATCGAACGAGAGAAAAAAAAAACAAAAAACGGGAAGGAGTGCGATAAAGAAAGCGCATGCAACTACGACGAGAAGAGGCATCGTTAGCACCCGATGTTCGCGACGATGCCCTGAGGGTATACGTCGTCGTCGTCTCGTTGTTCCATTGTTTCCAGAGGGAGGAGGAGGAGCTTTTGCTTTTGTACTCGGTGTTACACTATGTGCCGTCTTTAACGACACCCCGTTACTTTCATTTTCTTTTTTTCTCTTTCATCTCGCGGAAATCCGCCTGGGGATCTATGGAAATTTGAGTAATTTGACTTTGACGTATGTACACGTAATAACACACGTGACCATTTGCGATATAAGCTCTCGCGTGATCGCTCGTCTGTGTGTTTTGTTTATTAATTCTACAGCCGATTGACCTGGAAATATTCAATCGCGCGTTTTTATTTTCAACTCGTCGTTATTTTTATCGATTAGCAAAATTCAAGTTGAACGAGCAACAAATTGCGCGTTAATCAATGAAGCAGTGATGCGAGTTCAAAGTCGACCCAATTCCTATTAGTCGACGGTTCATTGCTTGCGCGCGGATAAAGGTGAAAAGATACGAATGAATGATTCGAAAATCATTTCGCTAAATTGATGCTGGCGCACAACCTCGTTCTCAATCGAATTCATACACTTTGATATATCACACTCAATTACGATGTACTGAAAATTGAATATTTTCTATATATAATACATAGGAAATGGCACGCAAATTGCAATTTACGCAGAAGTTGATTAATCGCTCGAGTGATTGAAGCTTTCGACGTAAACGCTGACCGCGAGATGCTTGCGATCGCAGTGCGGATGTGTATTTGTGTGTGTGTGTGTGTGTGTGTGTGTGTGTGTATGCGTCGAGTTCTCGCAAACGCGGGATGCCGGATAATTGGTTGTAAATGCGGCGTAAGTCACGTCGCAACTTCGCTGCTGCTGAAATCGATTAGCGCCCGATTAACAGAGACATCAAGCCCTTGCTAGCGGCTTGCTAATTGCTTCGGAAAGTGCGTAATCATTGCTGCGATTGGGAGTCTTTTGATGTTTCATCATCGAAGTGCTGGATTTTCTCTTTTTACAAAAATGTCAAGTGCAATTTTTTCGACAACATTTTTCATCTTCATCAAACCTAACCATGGAGATGATCTATACATATAAATAATAGTAAGCTTGAATAATGCGAAGCTCACGGTATATTTACATATCAAATTTTTTTTATCCTCTCACTGCGAAAAAAATTTACGCGAGACATAAATCACAAAGAGATACATTTCAAAATGTAAATGCGCGCGCAAAAAAAAAAAAAGAAAAAGAAAGAAACGGTGAATGAAACGTACATGCGCACACATCTCACCTCTGAAATTTTCAGACTCATCCCTCACTTCAATCTCGTCACCCTTCGTCGGTGCTGAGTATACACACAGCGGCCCTCGCCAATCCGTAAATAAATCAAAGCCTATTCACATCGGAGGAAAGTAAGAGGAAAAAAAAGAGAAAGCCTCTCAAGAGCTCGAGAGAACGAAGAAAGTAATCGACTCAAGAGTGCATAAAGCGCGCCGTTTGGAAAAAGAATGGGGTATATGTATTCGCCAGCGTGCAATTCGCAGAAAGAGGACATGTACACTGCCAGTAACGAGCTGTCACTTAGCGTATACACCTATAAAAGATCGCTCCGGGTATGGGACTGACACACAGCATCTTTCGACATGCCACCCTTGAATATGAAATAAAAGCGTTCTCTGGCTTGTCTGATACGCGTTGGAAATCTACGGCCAGCGTGACGTTGTATCCTGTGCGCGAAGATAGAAGTGATGTCGTGACGTGCTGAAGGATATAGCTCGCGAGGCAAACATGCGCTCCTTGACTTTGTATAGAAAGAATGACGACGTGGAAAAAAATAAGGCTGTAATATTCAGATGCTGTTGTGTGCTGAGATGCACGCTAGCGGAGATGCGTCTATTTCTTTTTATTATGTTGAGGATTTTTTAGTTTTTTTTTACCGATTGCAAGTTCATCTATTGGATATATGAATCGGTATGAGTCGAGACGAGAAATAATTGGATGGTGCTTCATGAAGAATTCAATAACAAAATGCCTTCGAGCAACAATAAAATTTCATCGATACAATGTATGCACCTCGATACGTACGCCACGAGAATTTCAAACAGATAGTTGTGTAATAAGACGTATAGAAATTTTTGTTAACATTCTCTGATTTCACGATATATTTCGTAGCAAACTTATACATTGGTCGGATTTACAGAACAATGTACACTCGCCGTGGATTGTATCTGGTGAAACGTTTTCAAAAACAGCCAATCATAGCAACTTTTTGAAAGGTTATGCCAATAATATTCTTTTATTTTGAAACTTTCCACCAGATAAAATCCACGGTGATTGGACGTCATGTTTCTTCAGCTAACTGTTACGTAACGATCTATAAAATTGAAATTCCTAACAATAGCTTTTCATTTACAAATTAAAAAAAAGTGCTTCTATTGAAAGTTCACTCTTCGCAACATGATATCACGCCAAGCCCGCAAAACAACAACAGATCGCGAAAAATAGGTTAACTCAGTTAAAAATAAGCGCCGAGACGAAATTTGTGAAGAGAAAAAAACGCAGAGGCAAAAAAAGAGAGAGATAGAGAGAGAAAAGGTAAGCGATTTGAAATGGAGGCTAAAGATAAAGCGACGGATAGAAAGCAGCGACGCGACAGAGCAGACGGCGAAGAGAAAACTTTTCTCTCGCAGAATGCTGCCTCTTTTGCTTTCCACTTGTTTATCGGCCAGAAGTGCATTTGTTAGCCTTTACGTACGCATTTGTATATTTTGTTTTTAACTTCGCTCCTATACGCATCCTCTCAATTTTTTAGTTGCGCCAAATTAAAACTTTCTTTTTCTGTATTGACACAGTTTTGTGACGTTACACACTGTGATGAGTTCTTTTGACGAAGCATCATTCTTGGAAAATCCAATATGTGGATTCGGAGCTACAAACTAGTCGAATTTTGAAACTCTTTCGGATTGTTGCTTTTCGTTTAATCCCGGCGTAGTTTTATACGGGAATTATATTTTTTTTGCCCTATTATTTTAGTTTAGAAGCTTTGGAGCATATACATAGTTTTAGTAGTATACGTCTAATTGGATTTCCTTTTATTACCGATGTTTTCATGTCGGCACACAGGATGAGTTCTTTTTGATGACCCGAATTTTTGTGGAAAAAAATATATACAACGTGACCGAGTTCGTTGCATCAATTGAGTAAAATTTCAAAACTCTTTTGAGGGATGTTTTTTGTTTTGTTTCAACGGATTTGTATACACCAGATAAACTAAATCTTTACATTGAAAGAAAAAAAATGTTAGTAAACTAATTGACGTTTCAATTGAAAAGGCTTACTTTGTAAACTAGCAAATCCGTCGTTTGTATTGCATGTCAAAGATGTTTTTCAAAAAATAAATGAACAGCAGATTTGCATAGCGAGTGAATGACGGATCCTGGTTGTTTTGAAAATACCTGGCAAAGCAAACTAATTGAAATTTTAGTTGAAAAAGTACAAGTAAAAAAAACCTTCATTATTAAATTTAACGTTTTTTATATTTTTTAATTAAGATCCATCTTGATTATTCGCCTATTCAATCATTCCAACCTTCGCAACAAAGAAAAAACCGCACTATTGACAAATAAGTCTTGGTACACGTAAAAACCAAAAGCATTATCCCTATACGGAAACTCATATTATCTCAAACATCATCTCGCTACAAAGCACAAAGATAGCATCGCAAGAAAGGCAACGAAGAATGGAAAACATCGCTTTTAATATCCGTATCAATTACCGATCGACATGCAATTTTTTCTGTCCCTCCGGCGGATAAGGATATATATATATATATATATATATATATATCCGAGGAGAAAAAAAAATCCCATCGCACGTAATACAGTCGCGCATTATTCACGGCCCGCGGAAATATGCTCGCTCTCGCTCTCCCCTTTCGCAAAGATGCTATCAAAAAATTGCTTCTCGTTTCTTTCTATCTTATGTGCACACAGGCTCATGCTAATGTGAAAGTCATTATTTTTTAATGCGAGTTTTCCGCATTGACATTACTACGAAAGTATGTATTTTTTTGCACAGGATATAAATTCAATGATACGTCATTATATCTCTCTTTTTGTCATATAAATACAACTAATCATCAGCTTTAACAGTGAAGGTCCAGCTTTCCACCGCTGAAAGCTTCAAAAGCTTCGAACTTTTGAATGATATGAGTTTCGTTTGTTGAAGTGACGTGTAATTTCGTATAAATACAAGAGGCAAGCTTGATGAGATTGTTGGGCGGTAATTTATAACGTGTCAGCGGCAGCAAGTCAATAATTTTACAATGTAGGTGTGCAGTATAACAATTACGTGACATTGTGCTACGCTCGACGAATATTAACGAGTTTCCCTACGGCATACGTCAAACAAAGTATATATATATAATATATGTGTGTGTGTATGTGTGTGTGTGTGTGTGTGTGTGTGTGTGTGTGTGTGTGTGTGTGTGTGTGGCAAAATTGATTTTCGTAATAATCATTCGAGATTTATCATTAAAATCGTTACTTAATTACGAGGAAAATAAGGGGATATGCGATTATTCGCGAGCGGGCAAAGTGACAATAGATTATATAATATTTCTCAGAAATAGCCTCATCAGCGCCGAGATTAAAGCAGCAATCGTTTGCTAGCCGTTACGCCAACCAGTAATTACACGCATTATAGCCATAACGCGGTGGCAGCTGGCTGACCCTACTTGCACACACACACACACACACACATACACACACATGCCTTATAGTGTTGCTGCACGATTGTAGTTGGTGCGTAGCCTCGTTTCCTCTGCCAACACATTAATGTGTTTTGCTGCATACTTTTTTTTCGTAAATTGCAAAGAATTCCTTGTTTTTACGTGTTTGTTTTTGAATGATTATTTCATGTCTGACCTAAATCGATCTGTTTCACTGCGGAATGATTTTGCATGGTTTATCGCAAAGGATTCTGTGGTATACATTTGTAATTTGATACTTCATCGAATAACATCAGTAAATGCAGAATGCGAATATGACAATTATGTACATTATTTAATATGTAAATTATAAAATCAATAAGATAGTTGTATACACAATATTTAAACCAGTAAGTTTCTCAATGGAACTACCAATGAATACACAGTATTGTTTATCTGATATATTGCCATAACTTTTTCCAAACAACATAATAAAACTTGTATACTTCCCGAATATCGAGTGTAAATTGTAGGTCGATTCTGAAATTTCGAGTCTCTCAACGTACCGTTGAGTCTCAATAATCCACAGCGATTTTGAAAGCAAGTTTCGCAGCGAGAACTTGCCACGATACTCTCGAACCCAAGTTACGGTATAGTTTAGAAATCTGCGTACGTATACGGGTATGTCGTTCCTGCTCTCTAGAGCGTCGTAATCGATAAGCCTCCGTGTAAAAGTGTCGCCGAGAAAAGGAGCGCATTGATGGATGATGAAAGATTGCTTGGGAATGAAAGTTTTTGCTCGTCAATGTTTTTTTTCCTGTGCATAGTGAGAGTTTTTAGCTTGAAATTTCATTTTGAGTAGGTTGTAGTATTTTTTTATACAGTTATAAATGTAAAACAGAATTTTTAAATGAATTCATGAAGTCAGTTTGGATCTCATTTTTTATAAATTAATTGAAAGCCGACTGTTTTTTCAGTAATCTAATATATTATATCTTTTTCAATCGTATTTTTCAATACGAGTATTTTCAAATAAAAGAAGATAATTTTATCGTAATAATTCGAACACATTATTGACCAGCTAGACAATTTCGCGATATACGATAAAAGAAATAAATTAAAACGATACAAAAATCCGTTATCGATTTTTGCCGATCACAAGGATTGTAAAAAAGAAAAGAATTAGAACACTTTCTTTTTTGCTTGTTGACGTTCCAACGGACAATAGCGTCCACTTCAAAGCTTTTTTTCAAGCTCGGGGAGCATGTATGTGTAAGCGTTCTTGACTATAAAAAAAAGTTTTGAAGTGGGCGCTTTTGTCTGTCGGACAACGCCAACAAGTTGAGGGAAAAAAAGGTGTCTCAAATTAAATTTCACCTCTGACACTCAATTTCACTGGCGTAAAAATTCGACTGAATTACTTTCTCGATGGAAATTTTTATTTTCGATTCGCGCAAACTTCAAATTGCCTGAATTATTAAAGAATTTCACTTTGAAACTCAAAACGAAATCAATTTTCGAAAATTAGCTCACACAGTTTCCAAAGATTTTCGCTCACATCGGAAAAAAGTCTACTCAAACATATGCAACGTACCAAAGCAAAGCTATAATTTTTATAAAATTACGTTCATGCATGAAAGATCTACGGTAACTTTTTGTCGCGCGTATAAGCCACCTCAACGAAGAGAGAGAGAGAGAGAGAGAGAGAGAGAGAGAGAGAGGGAGAGGAGGGGGGGGAGACGTCTCCAATTTAGTCGTTGGTGCGCTCAAGGACTGGCTCGAATTGAATTGAAAAGTTTCGCTGGGCGTTTTCGCGATCGCGTGCCTGCCTCTTTTCCGCCCCCCGAGATCGTTCTATCTCTCTTCTTTCTCTCTGGCAGCTTGGATCTTGTATCGAGGGTTGCGAACTTCTGGAAAGTCCTCGAGGAAATGGCGGAAATGAGACTGTGGAAATTTCATTTACTCGCCAGACCGTGCACACCCACTCACGTATGTGCTCATGAGTATACGCACGGGGAAATTCAATAAGTTTCACGTGTGCGGGAGGAGAGATTTTGAGGCTCTTGCTGCTGCACGTAATTAGTTATATGAGAACAAAAGTGATTTCTTTTTTGTACTTTAACTACTTGCAACTATCCGATATACAAGCAACAGATCCGATATACAGCATCAATTTTCGCGTTGAAATGAAATATACGTGCATTCTACGAAAACAGTCAAAAGGTATCATCGTCTTGTTTCTTTCATTCGATACAGCCATTTAAAAAAAAACTCCCCTTTCCACCTACCCCGAAAAATTCTATTCCGAAATATTTTTTTTATTCCAAAAAAAGGGGGCGAAAAAAAATCTGTAAAAACAAAAATAAAAGCGCGACAGGTATTAAACAAGTCTATCACGAAAAATGGGAAAACCATCAGTCAATCCAAAACAAACGACTATTCGACGTCCCGCAGTTAAATACAGTCGAGAGCGCGAGCACTCGGGAAAAAACCTCGGCGGCTCGTATAAAACTGTCCACGCGCGCGATCATCAAATCGATCCAAGATTTTTTCTCTCTCTCTTCTTTTTTCTTGTTTTTTTTTTCTTCAACGGGTAGCAGTCGCAGCACCACTACTCTACGATGCGAATGGATATAAAACGCTGCCGACTATCCGTTTTCATTTCCCGCGGGAAGCGTTTCCTTATCGACGCGAGCGAGCGAGCGCGCGGCTTCACGGCATCTGTACCGGCAAAAGTCTTCCGCGGTCTCGCAATTCCAACGGAAACCCCTCTCCTATTCCGTTAACCTATCTCGTCGATTTGTCAGCGAGCGCTCAAGACGATCGAAGAAAGCGGCGATAGAGCCTTTCCTCTCGAAGCGTGTTTTCTTTTCTTCGGGTGGCCGTTATTTTTTTTTTCATTTTTTTTTGTTTTGCTTTTTTTTCATTGTTGTTATTGTTTGCATACGAGGTAGAAGAATCATAAAATACCAGGGATTCTTTTACTCGGGAAACTTATCGATTGTTATCGTAAATATTAAAAGTAGAATATTACTGTGGGAAACTTCTAAAATTAATTGTGAAACACTCACAATCAGATGGTTTGATAAATTAAATCATGAAAAACATAAGAATTTTAATTTTAAAAAAATCAATATTTGTATATAAATAATCAAATCAAATATGTAGTTGTTTCATCACCACTAAACTATCTACAATCTATCCCAAAAACTCCTGCAATTAATGTAAAAATAGCATGATAAGCACTCAAACTCGGCAACAAAATAGTATATTACGATACGTGTGACCTAAGTACCTCGCTGGCGCTCGGGCGATAATTTTACGCCGTCCAATAATGGGCTACTTAGGTCAGAAGTATCGTTCTTTATTTTATAGCATTGTCGAACTTAAATCAGCACTTACGGTTCGCCTATCCGTGACTTAAGATAGGTCATTTGTGCACCGTGAGGTTAGGGCCCGAGCGCCAGCGAGGGCTCTAAGCACGCTCCAAAAATGAACTACTTAAGTCACGGATACGCGTTACCTAAGTGCTGATTTAAGCCCCGCAGTATTATAAACGTACGTTTTAATTGATAAATACGCTCATAAATTCAAATTCGTTGCTCGTAACTTACATTATTGATACGCGCGCGAAGAGCAACACGCGAAAAAAACCCGAAGATCATTATAATGATAAATCAGGATTTATGAAGTTCATTAATCACGACGCTTAAGCTTTATAACTTTCGGAAACAAATTGACTGCCACGAGAGAGAGAGAGAGAGAGAAAACAAACTCTTGGGGGTGGGGTATAGTAATAGGATTTTCATACTTGCAAGCTCCACAAGTAAAAATTCATCGCTTACGTCCTCTTGTGTGCATGAAGTATTAATCTTAACGACGGCATTTAATTAAAACTAATGAAAACGAGGACGAAATAATCACGCGCGTAAAAAAAAGAAGAAAAGCATCAATCGACGGAAATAAAAAACATCCGCGTTGCGAGAAGAAAAAGAGAGCAAAAACACATTAATAAACGTCGAAATGAAAACTCGCCTGATCGTTCATCGCAAAATCTCGAGCAAAACAGCCAGCCAGCATTCTACGTGCTATAGCATGTAACCCATCAATCAGTCGTTCGCTACTCTCCAACAATGCCGTCACACGTGCGCCTCGTTACACGCCTATAATGTACTACAACAGTGCTTACACGTCGTTATGGTTTTGTGACGTAAGGTCCTATCCCTCAAGTAGTTCGTGCGATAATTATTATCGTCGATAGAGAGCGTCGATCGGATTTCGAAAATCGGAAATAGATTTTGGACTTGTATAAAAGGTGAATTGAAAGTTGTTGTTACTTTTTTTTTATTTCTCTGTCAAACTGAACAATAGAGCAATCAACAGTCGCAAAATTTTTTGCTGACGACACGTTAGAGTGAATATGAAAGAAAGCAAAAAAAAGAGAGAGAGAGAGAGAGGTAGAAAGAGAATTGGATTTTTGAGATCCACTTCCGTGGACAATAGCGAGAGAGCATGTGTGACACTTTCACCCAACTGCGGTAGCGTTTTTTTTTCTTTCGGTTAGCTTTTTCCACCCTTCCTCGTCTGTCATTCGACAAAGTCACGTGAAGCTATATAGTTTTTGATAGTTCTTCGGCTATAGAGTTTTTCTCTTCTTCGAAAGTGTCCGTCCATACAGTGCGGGATATCAGAGGATCGCTTACAGTATGAAATTCATCGCTTGTTTATACGAACAATGTTCCCGACGTATCTATGAAAAATCCTTTGCGACGCAACAAATTACCACTCGTAAATTCTGTCGTTGACAAAACGCTCGCGATGTAATCTATATAGGTTTGGCAAATTGATTAATAATGCAAATTCACTGATTCTCAAGTTGACTCAACTGCCGTAAATAACCGGGAATTCGTCACGTCAAATCCGCCTCGCAAAACGAATTTCCCTTGATAAACGAAAAAAAAAAGAAACAATCGATCCGTTTCCTCGACACGTTAGCATTAGCAACAACGACGTATTTTTTCCAAGGAAGAGAGAAAAAAAATGAGGATGAAAAAGAAAAACTTCGAACAATGCAATACGATTTTAGTGAGCGGAAGTAAGTGGCTTTCAGTTAATACGTCGCGTATATCCGCAAACGCACAATGACTTGGTGGACGCCTCAGACTCTTCCGTTTTCTCTCTTTCTCTCTCTCTCTCTCTCTCTCTCTCTGTTGCGCGTTCTTCCTTTCTCATTGTCGCTCGTTCGCAAACAATGCGGAATCCCTCCGCAATGTCGCGATTACAGGGCGCCGTGATGAAGTGGCCGCGTCGGTTCTGATAAGAGGCCCCGCGAAAAACACAATTGTTTGCAAGCGTTTTTCTTTTTTTTATTGCTCGAGATAAAACACGCGCGCACGCGCGATCCTTGACGAGGGGCCACTTAGCGTTGCACAGCCGACTCTCGTTAATCACAAAAAAAGGTCCGAACAGCTTGCGCGGCACGAGTCATTTTTTTTCCTCCGACTCTGTTTGCGAACGAGGGTTGCGATGTAATCTGGTAATTGTTGGGGTTTTTCGAGCTGAGGTGTTGTATACTGCGACTCGGTTTAAGTGTTTCGCTTGCAAAAGGAACTGAAATTGAAAGATTGTTATCTGCGATGATTTGAGACATGGCTTATCTAGGATTTTCGTGGAATTTTATTAATGCTCCAACTTTTAGTGGGTTTTAAAATACTATAAGCCCAACCAAATGAAATTTCGTATAACGTGTCGCAGTAGATAGCATTGGAAAATTTCAAAAGATATTTTTTTCTATAATAAAAACGATACTTAATCATCGATCAAAAGCCATACGTTAACAAATAATTTTTTTTTTGTTTCAGGTAAGCGATAAAAACTTCCCACCAGCAACTATTTTTAATTGCAACACGGCTCGGCGTGAGTATATCGTTACAACCGACCAAAAAAAAGCCAGCATTAAAATAACGTTCCACTGGAAGCCTCGGATAATGAGGAAGATAAAATCCGCCCCCCGCCCAAAAAAGGATAAAATGTACAAAGCGACAAAAACAATAAACCGCAGGCGCAGATTACGAGGCGACGAAAAAAAAACAGCCGAGCTATAGACTCGCACGCCGGGGAGGTTGGAGGCTCGGCAGTCACGTAAATCAAATAGCCGAAAGGACGCTACAATTATCGCTGGCGTGAGCCGCAGTTATGTCGGCCGCAATTTGCAGCGCAGCCCGCGAGCTGTTCATCGCTGCGCAATTTCGCGGCGCTTTCAATTACACCGCGTCCCCCTGTGCCGCTGCCGCCGCTAGTCGACGAATCGCCGAGGGCTCTCTCTTTTTTTTTAACGCTGCTGTTTACGAACAATTTTTTTTTCGTCGACTTGTCAACACATACACAGGCATATCTTCATAGAATGATTTTCAAACTTGCGTTGGAATGTAATTTTGCTACGTAAGAAAATTAAACTTCGGTTTAAACTACAGTGCGAAACGAGCTATTATTTTTGATTCGTTGAACAGCTTTTACAGCTTTTCTGTCAATAAAACGATTCTTTTTAATACTCGAGGATAAAATAAAAATCATGGACCATAAACAGTTTTTATAAAAAAACATGTCTACCGAAGATTGTACGAACCGACAGTACGAATGAAATAATGACATAAGGTAGGTGAACCCAATATGGGACTATAACCAATATGGAACTATCATCGGTTTTGATATTTTCGCGATGCTTTGGCAGTGCTAAACTGTTACATTATGTTTGTACTATCAAATAATTAAAGTTCCATAGATTTTAATTACCCCCGAATGCTAAATCCGTTTTCCAGCATCCATTTTGTGTTTTAGACAAGCAAGTCGTCGACCTCATTCAATTTCATGCAGCTAAATATTTACTGTTTCAAGTAGTTTCATAAATTTTAGCATAAATCTGCGATACACCATTCATTCGTCTTCATTTACCCTTTCAAAATCACTCATCAGAAATTTTCTAGCGTTTAAATAAGGCAAATGCCGCTCGAATTACTTTTGTCTGTTGGTTGCTGTCGGTTGTACCCAATATGGGAATATACCGAAAATTATTAATGGATTATGAAAAAACACCACATTAATGTTTTTCCATGTTCCAGTTTTGAATTTCTGTGAGTAACGCAAGACAAAACTTGACAGTTGGTCAAAATAAATTTATTTATTCCACTTGTCAATGATAGAATTCCGATTTTCGTTATATTTTTTGAAAATTAACATTTATATGTAACTGTAATATTGTCACATCGTACTAATTAGCTTATAATACTTGAAAAGTGATAAATCTTGATTTTTTAACTTACTTAGACATATATCGTATGATTCGTATACGTAACAATGGTTTTTTCTCTAATAGTCCCATATTGGGTACACTGTGTTTTTATGCCAAAAAAAAGTAATAAATCGGGCTAGCTTTCAACTAAAAAATCGTGCAACAGCTCGTTTTGAAGGGTGAATACTCAGCTTCAAAACGAGTTCACCCCCGCTGAAAAATTCATTAATGGTAAAAAGTTATGGCAGTTTTTCAAAACTAGTCCCATATTGGGTACACCTAGCTTAAATCTTATGAAAAGTAGAATCGATCCAAGTCAGAATAACTAGATAAAGTTTTAGCTGAGCTGACTCAGTCCAGTTTTTTAATTACTCTTTCGCAATCAACTTAGTAGATTAAAAAAAGAGATTATTTGAACGAGAATCTCGAAAGTTAAACAAGCAATTAACTAAAACTGTATATAAAAGAGAAGTCAAAAGTACAGCTACTCTGTGAAAATGTTTAACGTGAAATTAATATAGTACGAGTTGTGAGCTTACAGAGAGCGGGAGAGAGAGAGAGACGCCGTATCAGAAGCTTGCTTGATCAAACGAGCGAGATCGAAATCGAAGTCGTCGCTGGTATATGTAAATTAATCGAAGCTCCCATTTCCATCGAGTAAATAGCGCCAAGTTTCGTCTATCCGCTCGGGCTAATGAGAAACTCCTTCCTTATTTTCGTGCGTCTATGCTACGGGTTATATATATGCCGCGATCCATGATGCTCTAGTAATTTTCTAGAATATACCTATACGTTAATCAGCGAGTTGTGCGAAAGGGATAAAGCTATATATCTCCTATTGATTGTTTGCGTAGATGCAAGGCTTTGATGTTCTCTCTATGATTAAGACTCTATTTACTCAGTTTGTTTTTAAAAAAGATTTAAAATGTACTTGTATAAGTAGGATTAGTTTCTTTTTTTCGAATCAAATATTTTTTGACAAATTACACCATTGCTCGCATTACATTTTGAAATGCGCATCAGACTAGTAAAGCAATTTGAAGATAATTCAATTTTGAAAGAATGTCGTTTATCAAGTCACCGCAGCAATTGTAAAAGTGAAAGCACTCGCTTTCAGCGTAGCAACGAACTTCAACCAACGTCGCGACAATGAATTCACGTGGAACGATATCAAGTGGAGTCGCTTGAACTTCTATACATATCCCAACGATCACCTTTTCATAATTACTGAAGTACTTCTAATTTGAAGTTATAAGTTGTTCAAAGTTTCGAGAGAATCGCGAATTCAAACTTTGTAAGTCTATGGCTGCGCACACACACTTATTGGCAAACGGATTTCCAATAAAGAGAATAATCTCGAATTTATCGAAAAATCATCGCGTGCTTTAATTAAAATTATTCTTGCGTTTGTTTAACTATTTAATTTTCCAATGCAACGCGCAGTTACATTTTTCTGAATTCAAAACATTGAGCGGTTGAAAATA